>APFE031674649.1:71329-93069 GCA_000404065.3 Pinus taeda
TAATCATATAATAAAGAAGAGGTTTTTGTATACCTTGGGGAAAAGCGAATGAAAATGATACTGGGATTCATGGTTATAAGGGTAAAGTGGTATCAAAATATGTAGCAAAAATGATACATAGTGGGGTCCTAACAACAAGAAACGTAGATTAATGTGTAAGGCGGGAGTAGTTCTTAGCCATCTTATTTTCAACAAAGGTATCCAGGTTGACCCTGCAAGTGAGAGGGTTTCTAGGACATGCAAACCACTAGAGGAGATTCATTGAGAATTTCTCAAAGATAGCTACCCCCCTTTTCCGACTTTTGGCTGAATATAGTGAGTTTTCTTGGTCTACAACTTTCTAATAGTCCTTTGAGACACTGAAGGAAAAGTTAGTTCAGGCACCAGTTTTGAGAGGGCCAAAATGGTCCCTGCCATTCCTTATTTCCTCTGATGCCTCAGATACTACTATTGGTGCAACTTTAGGACAATGAGAAGACAAACAATCTTATGTTATTTATTTCATTAGCAAAAAATTGTCACCCACTGAACTCAATTATACTGTTACCAAGAAAGAGTTGTTAGCTGTAATTTTTTCTATCAATAAATTTAGACATTATATTATAGGATATGAAGCTTTTGTACATATTGACCATTCCGCTATAAAATGTTTGATGAATAAACCATTAACTAATGGTAAGGTAACTAAGTGGTTGCTACTATTTCAGGAATTTCATATTCTATTATTGATAGACCAGGGAAATCCAATGTAGTAGCAGATTATCTTTCAAGATTAAATAATCTTGGTGAAGCAATTCCCATTGATGATGATTTTCCTAACGAACATAATTTTTCTATGTCAACAAAATATCCATGGTTTGTTGACATAGCGAACTATTTAGTCACCGGAAAATTACCACCTCACTTATCTACTCGTGAAAAGCGGAATATCATTCAAAAAAGTGCTGCATATTCTTGGATCCAAGGAGACCTATTTTACATCGGAGCAGATCTCTTTATCCGTAGATGTGTAAGAGAGGAAGAGGTGTTTGATGTATTAATATCTACTCATGATGAACCTTGTGGAGTTCACTTCGCCGATAAGCAGGCTGCATACAAAGTGTTACGAGTTGGCTATTTTTGGCCTTCCTTGTTCAAGGATGCCAAACAATATGTCAAGTTGTGTGATAGATGTCAACGAATTGGCTAGCCTAAACAAACCAATGAAATGCCTTTATGTCCTTAGGTTATGATTGAGCCTTTTGAAAAAATGGGCTATTGATTTCTTAGGACCAATAAATCCCTCATCTTCAAATAAAAAACATATTTTGGTTTGTACAGATTTTGTTACAAAATGGGTAGAAGCTAAAGCCGTTTCTTTTTCTACTAAAAGAGTTGTTGTTGATTTTATTTTTACTGACATCTTTACTAGATTTGGTGTGCCTAGAGAAATTGCTTATGACAATGGATTGTAGTTTATTTCTAATCTAGTACAGGGTGTGACGGAGCAATATAAAATACAAATAGGAGATCTACACCATATCACCCGCAAGTTAATGCTCAGGTGGAGTCCACAAACAAGGTAATTGAGTCCATCCTCACAAAGACAGTAAACATGCATAGAAATGATTGGGTTGAGAAATTACCGGGAGCATTGTGGGCTTATCGAACCACTTGGAGAAACAACATGAGACACACACCATATGAGTTGGTGTATGGGAAACAAGTCCTTTTGCCGACAGAATTCTAGATCAAGACTTTAAGGACTGCATTCCGATTGGGACTAGATCTCTCTAAAGCACAATAGGAACGCCTTCTACAATTAAACGAGTTAGATGAAATCTGAAGGGATGTTGTTCAACAGAACATCTTGGCTCAACAATAGCACAAGAATTGGCATGATAAGTCCATTTAGAAAAAGTAGTTCCAACCAGGTGATTAGGCACTCCTTTACAATTCAAGAATCAAACATTTTAAAGGAAATTTCCGTACATGCTAAATAGGACCCTATGAGGTGGTCAAAGTGTTCGAAAATAGAATGGTAGAAATCAAAAATATTGATGGATGAAATTCTGTGTTCCTGGAAAATGGGCATAGATTGAAGGTATATTTTCATCCCCTTACCAAAGGAGATTTTATGTAGCAAGTCCAACAACCATTTGAAAAGGATTTGGTAGGTGATAATATCGACCTATTGAAGAATTGATTCCTTCTTGTCCTTATTAAAGAAAATAATCAAAGAAAAATAAAAAGAAAAATATGACAAAAATAAAAATTATAAAAATAATTTTTTTTCCTGTAATTGTGAAAATCAGTTGACTGACATGATTGCAGAAGGATCAACCTGAAAACTATCATGTTGGCTGGAATATCAAAATTCTAATAAAAAGGGAATGATTACTTGAATTTTAGATATGTTGGCTACCACCAAGACGAAGCAGGTTCATGAAACTGAGCACTTACCCAAGTTTGGGGTAATTGGCATGGACATTTTTATCCAAGTAAATGCTTACTTCCCACTATAGTTAATTTTTTTTCCTGCACTAGAGTGGGCAGATTTCAAGGTAAAAATATTGTATTTCTTCTATTTCCCATTTCAAAATTTCCCACTGAGCTTCTTTTCTAAATTCCCCATGAATTGCCTTCCTTTTCTTCCAAGAAACTACCCTTACCCGATTTCATAGAATCCCTCTTTTCCCTTGATTTTTTTTCCCATATCCCATTTCATTTATCTCTCTTGGTGATATTGTTTTTGAAATCCCTATTGTAATATTCCTTCCCATTCTAAAATTTTTACCCTTTCCCACTTCTGTATTCCCTCATAAGTTGATTGCAGAATTTGATGCAGTCATTCAAAAGGCATGTCGAGAAGCACCAAAGAATGGCGAATAATTTTTCCTTGTATAATGAGGCAACATTTTTTAAAAACCAGCCATAGAAGTATATCCTATTAGATTCTTGTTTGGTAAAAATCTCTGGTGTAAGCACAACACAGTGCAAGCACAACAGTAGAAGTAGGTCTGATGTAGAAATACAGTTGACTGTGAAAGAAATTTACACAATCTTGAAATGGTCTAACAAAGAATTATGGGCCTATATTTTTCTGCACGTGTTGATATGTTATCTCATTCCATGCTTTGATTGATGCTTTGTTTCATTAAATTTTTTTTTTTCACTGCAAATACTAAATTCTATTAACTGTAAGGAAAAATATTTTTACATAGAGTCGAGGCCTCAGAAAACATAGTTTGAGAGCGCTCAAAACAATAGAACTGCCCCCTTACAAACAGAAGCTGGGGAGACTAGTTATAAAGAGCAAGAAACTAGATGAAAGACACTAAGAGTGACATGTTTAGCTGAGAAGGAGAACTGAGCCACAAAAACATAAAATCAGTGCAAACCAGCATTAAGTGTATCACCAATTCCCCAGCTGGAAGCCAAAAAAAAATAGGTCAAGAGTACTGAAGCCTGACTGGGAGCTAGAATGCCTGTAGGTGATTATATGAATAGTAGCCGAAACAAAAAAAGAAAGAGGCAGTCCCAGGTGGCGCTACCCTTCCTTAGCTTTGCCATTATTCTTCTCCTCAGCCAGACCTACACCGCCGGTCATCAAACTCTCATTGCCGTCCAAATCGCTGACAGGGATAGGCATGGAATGGCTTGCTTCACCTTGAGTCCCTTCATCAACAGCAGTCCTGTATCTTTAAGGGGAGGAGTAGTTTTAAGAAATTCCCCCTGACCAGACTTCTCACTTTTCCAATTCTCTGGGCTATCTTTGTTCATGGAGTGCTCACTACTTTGGGAAGGATCAGGAGCAATGCAAGCCAGAGGGGAGACCTGATTATCCTCTTCCGAAAGAATAATGATGATGTGAGAAGTAATAAGAGGCCTATTCAAATTACTTTGAAATTTAAAGTGCATGGTTTGGAAGGCACTGTTCGGAGTAGGCTTGCGCCCCAAGTTCAAAGGTGGCACAACCTCGTGGATGGTGGGAGGATTGTTGGGCCCCAGCGTAGGTTCCACAGAATGACTAGCTGAGGAATGCAAGCCACTGTCACGACGCTTCCCAGAACAATGTCTTTTGCCCAAATGAACCATAATGTCAGACAAGTGGTAGGGCGTAGAGAGATTATATACACCAGAGACTGCAGAACAGAGTCGGTTGAAAGAATGGGGATGCCAGATAGAATGCACAAAACACACCCCAGACACCGACACAATACATCCAATGCGTAAATCCAGAACAGGGGAGAGCTTACCCTTGGAAAAGTTGTCCTGGTGCTCGTGGCAGTGAACCAGAATCAGCCCGTCACTATCTACCGTCGCTAACCAGGTTCCGTTGTTGAGAGACTGAGCATAAGGTGTGATGAAAACACTGAGGATCAACATGATTATATCAGTGGGAATGTTGTGTCAAACAGCACGAGCCATTAATGAAAATCTCCTACTCGATCCAGCCTTAAAACCTTCCTCCCACTCGCCTTTGTTTCATTAATTACTAATCTAGGAACAAATCTTTAAAGTGCAAGATGTGTAAGGTTGAAATCTAATATTTTTTTAATAAATGCTGAAATATGTTTGATTGAATTGTGATGCTAACTGCAGAAGGGTACTATTGTCTGATAACCTGCGCTCACCCTCCTTGTAATCATTCTGCATTACCTGACCATCATTAACCTACCTATGATCTGATCATTCTAGATGTTGCATCACCACCGCCTATACCACCATTACATCAAATCATCACGATTCACCCGTAATGAGATGACATGAATCTACACCTGATGTGGAGGGGAATGTTCCATCATAACCGAGTGAGTGGCTCTAAAAAGATAGAGGGCAAGGAGTCTCTCGCATAACATTCTTGGGGAACATTGGAGTTACCATGAATTTTTTTCGAGGGTGTGATCAATGAAGTGGAGGAGGTTTGAAATGACACCTCTAATTAGTGAAGCACTGTCACTACAGGAGATTGAACAAATTGTCGAGTACAGGAATAGTCTTGCACTATTGCAAGAAGCAAGGTTCCTTCCATTCCTCCAAAAAGTTGACAGGTTTGACATTGCTGTATTGCTAGAGTTTGCAAGGACGTTCAAAGAAGGCTGAGTCAGGGTTGGGTCCTTAAAGTTTAAAATTACTTAAGAGTTCATTTCACAAGCCACAGGCCTGACACTTACAGGGGAGCGTTGATTCAAAAAGGAGCGGTTGGTGAAGAAGCATTGGCACTAGTTCGTGGTTGATAAGAAGACTAAGGTTGACTGGAAAATATGACTTCCAAAGACTGCCATGGTTGGGAAATGGCGAGATTTACTGTTTATATTACAAAAGCTTGTCACATGTGAAGGATGCTATACCCTAGCATTTGTATGCCACCTTCAATTGCTGTCACATTTTGAGGCAAGGAAACTAATTAATTTCCCTCACTTCTTACTCAGGAGCCTTGAAAATATGGTGAAAAATGTGCAGAGCGGAAGTGCAAGCCAGGTTGCAAACAAACTCTGCCATCATGGAATCATTACGATGTTGGTCAACAAGAAGTTAGATAAAAAGGGAATAGTGTGGGAGGCATTTCTGAAAGAATTCTGAGCAAGGGTTGCAGAAGAACCTGCTAGCACAAGTGCAAGTAAGAAGAGAAAGGCAAATACATTGTCTCCTGCAAAGCAGTGAAGTAAAGTCTCACGAGTGAAAGCAGAGAAGAGGGCCATTGGAAACTCTCCACCTGTAGCAAAGGAAAGGAAAACTAGGAACTCAGCAAGGAGGAAAGTTGTTGGCCAAGGAATGAACTAGTTAGGTTCTCCAATTGTCATCGACGACTCACCCCAAGTCTCCCCCACAGTTCATAATCTCTCGGTGCTCACAGACGTAGTGGCACACACTATGGAAGACGATGAGAATGCAGAAGATGACGTTCTATTGTCAACGTTTGTTAGCAAGCTAAGGAGCAAAAAAACAATGTTGACACCAAACACTATTGAAGTCCAAGCAGGGGAGGATGAAGAGGAACAACATGAAGAGCCTCCTGACAATTTCAGTGAATCAGATGTGGAGACCCTCAATGATTTTGAGGAGCATGGAACTGAAAATCCTGTGATTTTTGAAGAGTAGGGTACTGAATACCCTATGGTTTCTATAGATCAGGGCGTTGAAGACCCTGCGGATTTCGAAGGATAGGATACTAAAGTCCCAACAGTGGTAGAATAACGAGGAATCAAATCCCCTATCAATTTGGAAGGAGAGGGTGTTGAATCCCCTTAGAAATGGGGAGAACAAGGTGTTAAGAGCCCGACGTAATTAGGCGCACAGGGTATCGAAACCCTTGGGATAGAGATTGGTTAGGGCATCCAAACCCTCAATGACAGCAAAACCATGAGCATAGAAACCCTCGATTATGTTATAAGGCATTTCGACAGCCTCAACCTTGATGATGAGTCTGTGGTAGAACAGGTGTTCATAGCCGAAGACCTTAACATAGCACTATCCACTCTATTCCTCAATAACATAATAGTGGACCTGGAGCAACAAGTCCATGACCTGGAAGATTTAAACTAGGTCATGCAAGAGCAAAGTTGGCAGAAACAAAGTGAGGTGGAGTTACTAGCAAATGTAAAGAGGTAGAAGCAACAGGTAAAGGTATGGAAATACCGGGCTTCCAAATGCTATAGATGCCTGAAGAAGGTGACTAAGCAGTTGCGAAACGCCTGGGACAAGAAGCCAAAGAGAGTAAAGACATGAATAAACGTCGAAGTGCAGAACTGAGGAGCTGACCATTCATTTTTAAAGGTTTTTGTCAGAGGTAAAACGTTGTGTGAGGACACACAACAACATAGGGATGGGAGGATGTTGGTATCCTAAATTGCCTTATTTTCTACCCCATTTCCATCAATATGAACCTCTATTTTATCTTAATAAAAGACCCTTCTTTCCTGCACTAGTACAAGATGGTTACCCTTTTCCTGCACATGCTCATATTTTATATTAAGATTTATTACAACACTTTATTTATATATATATTATTATTTATATATATATATATATATATTGTGCCTATTTACATATTTCTTGTAAGTCATATTGATTTCCTAGAGTAATCATGGAACTTAGTGTTAATGATGAATGAGTTGACTAGTGCAGGAAGATTCCTACACCACCACTATCCGAGATTTCTGAGAAGCTGTCCTCCACGAGGACGCATCAAGTTTTTTGACTCTGAGTCTAACTGCTGATGAACTGAAGAAGGATAATAGGTGGCGGCATTCAGGGATTTTTCTCCAAAGTTAGGTTATGGCCAAGTGAAGTTCGTGTGTATTATAACCATTGGCCAAAGTTGTAATTTCGGTTTTCTAAGTTTGTTCAGCTATGTTATGTTCTAATACCAAAAGGTGTCATATAGGGAAAATTTTAAGAACCACCCTAAATTTATATGTATAATAAATTGGCTAATCCCCATGATCCCTAAAGGGTGAAAAGAATGAAAAGGTCATAAAAAAATAAAAAATGAACCCCAAAGAGAAAAGACCATGAAAGTGTGCAAGTCAAAATGCCACTACTATTTCACTTTTTGTATAAATGGTTGTGTGCAACTTGTTACTTATGCCACAATCCATGGTAACCAAATAATTTAATCTTGGTATTCCATGTTTTGAATTTCATGCTTAGAGATAGAGAGTAAAACTAACCAAACTGTTTAATCTTGGCAGATAAGTAGATAGGTTGAGTGAATAAAAGGAGCTTAACAATTTAATTTGAGCCCTTTGATGTAATAAGGATAGACTTAGATAGATTTCCATTGTAAAAAAAAAGAAAAGGTTTTGATAAGGGTTTGTCAGTTTAAGTGCACCGTAATAAAAGAAGAAAAAATGGTAGGATAAGTAGGTAGGGTAAGTAGACGAATGGTTGTAGAATTATGTATGATGAATGATTATCCAAATATCAAGTCATATACTTTCATCATCAGAAGCACTTAAATATATGGATGACAATGAATACATTTACATCATAAACAAAAGTCAAACTAATTAACCTCTTCATTCATTTTTTCCCTAAATTTTACTAATTTCCCATAAGTACTAAAAGCACCAATAACCTTAAAGTTAAAGGGGCTCAGAGCATTTCTTTGACTTCTGGAGGGACCGGACCCTCAACGCGATAACTTGTAAGGCCTAAGTGCTAAAGCCTCTTCATCAAAATTCATCCCCTCCATAATTCATTCATTCCCTTTACATCCTTTTCCCAGGGTAAAATAACTCTTTTACTTAGGAGAAATAAATGGTTCTTTATAAACCCCCACACGCCCCCACCCACCCCCCCCCCCCCAGATTTTTTTTTTAGCCGAAGTCATAATGTTGGATGATGAATGCATTTTCGGAAACATTTACTTAGCACATTTTATTTTTACATGGTCATATTAACTCTTAATTTGTATTATTTATTCAACTCTTGAAGCAAATTACCCTTTCCCATATTATTAATAAAAATTCCAAAATAAATAAATATCCCGTCCCAATGGTTTGGAAAATAAACCATAATAAAGTTAATTAAGTTGGATTAATTAATCGAACCACGATTAATTAAGGGCCAAAGCCTTTGATGTGTTAAAAAGGGATTAATTAGTTACCTGGATTAATTAATAGCCTCTTCATCCAATTATATCATCCCTGATATAATTAAAGTCGTTTTAATTATGTTGATTATGCCACCGAGACCCCTCCATTAACTCCCTAACACTTTTCGCTATCGACTATCGTTCAATTTGCCTTCCCTCATCCAACGACTCTTGCTCATATCGTGTGGGCCTTTTGGTCGAACATTAACCACGCGATACAAGTTATTTTGACTTTTCGCCGATGCTACGTGTCATTCAATTTGTGGCAACGCCCAACTCTCTGCTAAATGACAAAGTGTCCCATTGGTTAGTTGACACCAACTGCTGTTTTCCCATTCACCTACCAAAAGTCATTGACTTTGTTCATAAAACAAAAATAGTCATTGTTTTCCCTTTTTACCGAGAAAATAAACTTCTACTTTCCATGCACTCACAAAGTACGTCCAGACCAACAACTTACTCCCAACCACCAACCACCATCAGTCACTAAACTTCAGGCCACTACAGACTACTGTGCGCACCCAGTAAAGCATTCACCACAACCATTTGTCCCTTCAGTCAACCATAACCAGGTATTTACCGCATTTCCTTCTTAGAAACCCTGTTTTTGTACTGAAATCGCGATCAAATTTCTCTAAACTCAAGTAATCCAGTACAATTAAGTTGTTTCTTAGCTCTAAGGCTTCCCCAAGCACCTTTTTTATCTAAAATCCTTGAAAACCCTAACTTTCTTCTTCCTTGAATACACAAGAACCAAGGATGGAAGCTCTTGTCGCCCTAAATGTCACACCAATCACTACTCCCACAAAGATTTGGACCACCTTCCCTTGGCCAATAGAGATTTTAAAAATCAAGGACCTTAGTATTGATGAAACCCCCTTGAAGCTACACTGCAAGTATTGGGACAATTATCTGAACAATGCTGATAAAACAGGTCTTAGGGAGTCAAACCTACCTAAATATCAATTCCCCACTGTCCATATTTTCCCAGATATTGTCCACGAATGTCATGCAAGCTACGACCCCAATACGAGAGTTGTAATGTCCCTTGACCAGAAATTCCTTTTCACCATTACAGCTGAGTCTATAAATGAAATGTTGTAATTACAGCCTGGCCAGGATTTCACTCCCCTTTCCATCACCAATTTACTTGGAAAATCTTCAAGGCTGTCTAGTTCCAAAATTAACCAAGTCAGTTAGATTTTCATTGAAGAAAAATACAGATCGAAAGACTCCCCTCCTTACATGTCATGTGCCTTTACTAGTTTGGGCAGGGATATTGTCACCATGTTTGCTTGCATTCTGGGTTTTACCACTAATGAGTATGTAGATGAAATAAAATTTTCCTACATGTCTATTTTCACCCCTGGCCAACCTCTTGTAGCCAAATTTGACTCAGCTGCTTTTATTGCTTATAAGATGCATGACCAATTCATGAGATTAGAGAACGAAAGAGTATTTAAATATTCTTCAGTCCTATATCATCTTTTCCTCTACTACCAAAATGATAAATTCCCTTTCTCTGTACAAACGCTTGACATTAGAGGGAACCCCAGGTTAGTCATCTTCTGTACTTCCATTTTTCACAATTTGCCTTCTTCTCCCTATCCTTATACAGATTTTATTGATAAATTTGTGCATCCGGTAACTACCATGTTGATGGGAAGTCCCCCTCCTAGAATCAATGATGATATTAAGAGAATTATTCAGTTATCCAAGCAATACAAGGTTGGGGACTGGTACTTGTACTAGAACCATACTGAGATCATCATTTATGGATGTGATCTGCCTCCCTTTAAACTACCCAAATACCTCCCCATGTGATTATTTTCCCTGGAGTACTACAGGAAAATGATCAATTCTAATGAAATCCACTTTATGAAGACAAAGAAGAAAGCTCTACTAAGGATAAAGTATCACCTAGGCCCACTTATTTGCAACCACAAAAATGCAGGGAAAGAGGCAGAGGAAATACTTAAGAGATTGAGATTGAAAAAGAGTTTCATTTGGCCTTATGATCCTCATAGCTTCATCTGTGACAGAAGGCAGAAGCATAAACTATCCCCCTACATCCATCATAGAATTCTAGAGATAGAATAGTATGCAAATCAAAATGAATGGGTGGAGGGAACACTTATAGAACAAGATAATACACAAGTTGAAGTAGAAAATGTTTTGAAATATTTGGAAAGAAGACTTGATCTGGATCCCTTTGTACAGGTGCCTAGAGAATCTTCAGAGACCAACACAAGAGCGTAGTGCACAAACATCAGGACAACCAGAGACTTCAGGACAGGGAATTGATTCAAGGTCATAGAGTATTTCCGAGGAGTTAACCCAGACTGATACAAACATGAGCAACCCTTCAGTATTGCAGACCCCTCTTAATGAGGATTTAATTTAAAAAAGAAGTTGAAATGAGGCTAGCCCCTCTACAGTGCCATTGGACCAAGTATATGTAAAGAGGTAGAGATTGAATCCTCTGTCCGAATAGGAATATGAAGAGACAAGAAGTGACACAGTGCAGAAAACACTAGTAGGGGAGACACCATCTACCTCTCAAACATAGGCACTAAGCAAGCAACAAAGTGTAGAAGTGTCATCACTAAGGACAGTTTCAGAGCAGAGCCAGGATTTGAAAGAAAAGTACAAAGAGATTAGAGCTAGGAATAAGAAGCTCAAAGCTCAAATCTATACCCAATATCTGAAAATGGCCCCTACAAATCAGATAAGGTTGATGTCAGCGTTTGACATCAAAGAGGGAAAGATGCAGATGAGATTTTTGAAGCCAACAATACAATAGCCAAAGTCCATGGCTGATTATTTAAAAACAAATTTTCAAGTTCTTGCCAGAGACATCCACCTATTTGATCAGATCGAGCTCCATAAGCAAATGGGTGAGATGGTCTATTCCACGTTGACTAGTAAAGCCCTCATTACACATCAGTTGCAGAATTCTCTGAGTAATACTACAACATGGTTACAGTTGGGAAAAACCTCTTCTCAGGCTAAGGACACTAGGATAAAATCATTAGAAGACCTGGTGATTAAGTTGGGACATGATCCCAAATATGTTAAAGCAGCTGAAAGATTGATAAAGAAAAATAATGATGACATTGCTACACTCAGGAAATAACTCAAACTCCCTCCCCTCCTACATCCATAGATTGCAGAAGTAATTGAGAAACAAAATGAGGAAGAAATTATGGACTTGGCCCTTAATTTGAATGAGTAGTTGAAAGAAACAGAGCAAGAACTAGAAAAATCTTTGCAGTCCAAACATGGTAAGTTGACCACCATTCCTTAGACTGTAATACCCATAGTTTCTATAGCAGTGCCATCTACTATTGCAACATCCTTGGCACCCAACATTCCCCTAGCAATAGCTCTGCCAGTAAGAACAACAACAAGTACATCAGAAGCAGTATTAATTTCAACAAAGTAAACAGAGGACTTAACAAAATCCATGGAGGAAATGAAAATCCAAGCAACTAAAATAAAGAAACTAAAAAAAATGTTTACCAACTTGGAAAAAAATTATAAGCTATCACAGATTAATTACATTGAAGAAGAGAGAAAAAATAGAAGGATGACTAAAAGAATCAAAACATTAGAGAAGGAATTAACATTGGAAAAGCCTTTGAGAGATACTAGAGAGATTTTATGGACCAAATCATTTTTGAACAAATTGAGTTAGTTAAACTAGCTACAGAGGCTATACAGAAGACCAGGGAAGAATTGGGAGAGAACCCTGAAAACGAAACCCAATTGATCAACTTCTTGAATAGCAAAAGCAAGCACCAGTTGGAATAATGGGATATCGAGGATCGAACTGGTACTATCTTTGAAATTAATAAATTTCTTAAAAAGAACTTAATGATTAACCTAGAAAAAATATGTCAAAGTATTCAAGAGGACATCGATGATTTTATGTTAAAATATGACATTCTAAGGGATAAAGGACTTCTAAGCCCATTGGTCATAAATGAAAAGCTGACGACTCATGATGACTACATTGCGAAACTACACAAACAAGATAGAAATCAAGCCAGGCCTTCCACAGTGAAAGCACTACCTATAGGAAAAGTGTTGTATGATGGTTTGGAAAATCTTTTTTGTATTGAGCATGAAGTGAAGCACTTGTTTATTGTTCAACCCAATTTTGTTAGATACACTGAAGTTGACGAATATACAGGAAATTGATCAATATGAAGATACCTAATGAAGAATGGTGGACCAATATGACCGATATCCTATAATTTACTATGGTAACTTTGAGGTAAATAGAAAATATTTACTGGGGGTAAAGGTTGGTAAATAGGTAAAGAGTATCAGGAACATGTAAAGAGTATCAAGAATAGGTAAAGAGTATCAGTAGGGGAAAGTAAACAAAGATCCAACACACAATTACTATGACAAAAACAAGAGGCAAATCCGAGTTTCAACCTCCAGCTCATTCATAAATAAAGAGACAACAACAATTAGTTTTCCATCTGTCTCTATCTTTTTGTAAAAGATATTTTTTATTCCCTATAATAAATCTCATGTGGTTATGAGATATTTTTGATGTAAGTTTTGTATAAATACTTCTCCATTCGAAGTATTGTAGGTGGATTCTATAACATCTCTGTAAATTTATGCTATCAAGCTGAGAAAGCTTTTTTACTCAAATTTGGATTTCTACTAGAAAAGGAATGAAAGTTGAGGAATTTCATCAAATTCCTGTGCAGTATAATGACAAATAAGTATTCTGTCCTTGTGATTTTATGTTCTTTCTATATGTTTTCAATATTTCATGTATCTTAAATCTAAATGGTAAAATAGTCAAAGTATATTAGAATTAGCTTTATTGCTCTCTGCTATCAACAACCTACCATTTCTATGTTTTCTTCTAAACTATCTCGATAAAGGAATTCTTAACTGCTCTTCTATCCCTATAGTTTTTCTCTAATAAGTCTCTATAGGATTCTTAATTGCCCTTTTCTAGTTGACCTATCTTCCTTTCCTCTTTCTAATCCTAACTTGAGGATTCTTGATTGCCTTCTAGTTTTGAGTAGAACTATCACCCATTCAATCCCCAAAGTTTGTTTTTATTTTGCTATCCTGCCTGTTGAAATCATACCTCAGCAATTTGACTTAATCCAGTGAATTATCCCTGATTGACTCCATAGCCCAATGGGATAAAAGCCTAGTTTGCCCATTTGTTTCATAACTCCACTAGTCTCAAACAAAACAACCTCACTGAAGATAAATACTAGCCTAAAATCCTTTCAAACATAGCTAAATCATAAAGAGAGAGCCCTCTCTAGACTTAGGTGGGGTAGCACCTGAGTCTAAAAGTTGGTTTGTAGTTATCTTGGATCCTTTCCTTCTTTTAATAACTTCTAAGGAAAATCTAAGTGATAAATAGTGGCGACCATACTGGGGAAGAACCAACCCTCAGCTGAAGTAAACCTTTGAGAAATATAAAGTTTAAATCTAAAGCATCTTAAAGGATTATTAGAGGTTATTTTGAAAAATTCATAAAAGAATAGCATTGAAAAGTTTGAAATCTAGCTTCAGGAAGAACTCATTACACCAGGGCTAACCCTGATCCAAATCCTCCCCCTATGTTTGAAAACACTAACTTGATTTCGAGAATCATTAGAAGACAAGACAATTCATTGAGCCCTAGACCTTTGTTCAGATCATATTCATGTCCTATCGAGTGGCTTTTCCTAGAAGATCTTCCTTTTGATGAAAAGTTTGAACTCTCTCTATTTAGAACCACATCTGACAATGAACTATTGGACCTAGTCCAAGATCCATAATTCCTTAGAGAACTTGAAACCCAACGAGCCAATTTGTCAATTGAACGATATTTGCAGAATTCTACTCTATCATCTCTTACCATTGATAGAAAACCTGAACTTTCTGAAACTACTTCTCTTTCTGCTAGTTCATCACTATTTTCTCACTCTTTTGAAATCCATTCCACCCCTCCCTTCATCCCTTCACTTCCTCTCCTACCAATCATCACCCAACATCCCATCACCGCCTCTAGCTCTTCCTCCACAACCCAAACATCTCCTGGTACCCAAACTCCCGTTCATACTGCTACCCAACCTAGAATCATGGCCAATAGATATGCTCCCCTTGTGATGCCTGCTCCCCTAGTTGCCATGCCTTAGGACTATCAGAGTAAAATTACTACTTTTGATGGCATTGGAACCTACACAGCTCAACAACACACTAAGAAAATGACCAACTATTTTGAGATATATGAAATTGACATAGTTGACGTTCAAATGAGAATTTTTGTTTAGAGTTTGACTCGGGAAGTTAGAACTTGGTTTAGATCTTTAGCCCCCCAAAGTATAGATAGCTTAAGAATTCTCTACCAAAAATTCTTGAATAGGTGGGAGAAAAGGAAGGACCCCCTATAGATTTTATTTGAATATGAGAACCTTAAAAGGGGACCTCATGAAACTATTCAGGACTATTGCACTAGGTTCAATAATGTTTATAGTGCCATTCCACTTGACCTTAGACCCCTGCTTGGTTTAGTCCTGATCAAATTTCATGATGGATTTGATTCAGATATGGCTTTCTAGTTAAGAGAAAGGAACTCCCCCACTCTGGAAGAAATGCAGAGTGTAGTAGTAAGTGTTGAGGCTAACCTACTTTCCAAAAGAGCCAAAGCTAGGAACGAGAGAAGAATACCTGCAAAAGAAGAAAATACACTCTTTGAACAAAAGATGGATGCTATAGTTAAAGGGATGGGTAGATTGTTGGATAGGGTTGAAATAATTGAAAGAAAATCTCCTTGGGATGGCCAACAGGCTAATTCAGGGAGAAATCCTAACTTTAGAAAAAATAAAACCAAAATGCTGGAAAGAATATTCCTGACTAGAATATCAGACCACCTTTCGAAGAAAACTATGCAGAGGCCTCCCAATTAGAAGACCCTAAACAAGACACTCAGATAAATTTAATGGGTCTAGATGATGAGGAAGATGTCTTCCTAACTTAGGATGACCAAGAGTTCCATGTGTTGCAACCATTCCAAACCCAAACAAGAGAGTCATTTGATTTCAGACAGGGATATGACTCTGCTATTTTTTAGGTACATAAGCAGTATAATTTAAAAGTCGAAAAAGTACTGATACCCCGTAACCAAACCAGAAAATAGGTCCTAATCAACCTAAAAAGGGTAAAACAGTTCCAGTGACAAAAACACTTTAGATCCTTTCTAAAACAAATCAAAATCCCTCTAGCCCCACCATAGAAGATATGTCTGATAATCATCCCAATAACGAACAACCTCCCACTTCAATTCCCTCCAAGGAAATAGAGGAAGAGTCTCCAAAGATCGGATTAGAAAAATTAGCAAAGAATGTCCCAAATCCTGAAAGAGAAGAAAACATAGAAAACACTGTTGCCATAAATCTAAAATTTCAAACAGACGAAGTAATCCTGCCCATTAATCTTGGAGCAGAGGTGGCCAAGCTTAAAATTTTAGTTCCTTTGATAGAACTGGTAAAACATGATGCTTATAGGTCTCACATAAGCAAATCATTAAATGGCATTGAAAATGAAGATTCTGTAAATCTCTTTGATGACCACCCCGAGTTGATTTTTGGCCTTGAAGTAAATGGGAAACCAATGGAAGCAGGGATTCCACCCTTCTATGTCAGTCTCAATATCCATGAAATTTTTTTGCATAATGCCATGTTTGACTCTGGAGCCTCGCACAATCTCATGCCAAAATCTGTTATGGAGAAACTTAACTTAGACATCACTGGACCCTATAGGGATTTATTTTCCTTTGATTCCAGTCAAGTAAGGTTTTTAGGGCTTATAAAGGATTTATGTGTTTCTTTGGTTCAATACCCTGCCAAAAATATACTCATGGACATAGTGGTAGCACACATTCCACCCAAGTATGGAATACTGTTGTCCAAATCCTGAGGTGCCAAACTTTAGGGGTCTATACAATTAGACATGCCATATGCTACCATATCTATTTTTGGACAACCAAAGAAGCTATATAGAGAAACTTTAATGAAATATGTAGTGAGTAGTCAGGAGAAGCCTCAAAACTTTCCTATTTACTTAGTGCATTCTGATATGGATTCCTTTATTCTCTATAATGTAGAAACTAATCCAGAAGATACTCTAAGTGATATAATAGCAGAACCAAAATAAATTCTAAAAGGAAAGTCAACTGTACAAATTCAAGAGATATTAGATGGAAAAGAAAATCCAGATGCCTCAGCTAAAAAAGATTCCACTACCCTGGATGAAAACTATGAACATGAAATTTTATGGCATTTGGAGTTTGATGGTTCAGTAAACAAACTAGGTGTAGGAGCAGGGGTATGGATATATAACTTAGAGAATGATCATGTAGAGGGACACACCTATAGGTTAAATTTCAAATGTACAAACAATATGGCAGAATATGAAGCACTCTTGCTACACCTCAAGTTAGTCAAAGGATTAAGAGCTATAAGGGTATCAATCATCGAAGATTCTGAACTGATAGTTAAATATATTAATGGAGTTTACATAACAAGAGACCCTAGATTAGGACTTTACAGAGGTACAGTTGTAGAAATCCTTAACACTTTTTTAGAAACCAAGCTTGCAACCATTCCTAGAAAACATAACATGCAAGCTCATAGCCTGGCTATGTTTGCCAGCTCCTGCAAATTTCCTTTTCAACCCAATTACCAGTATATTACTGAGGTTAGGCATAGGCCAGCTATACTTGATAATCTTAAGAACTGGAAAGTTTTTGAAAACGATAAGCAAATTATTCATTTTCTGATGTTAGATGAAGAATTTTGTAGCATTAATATAGATGTAGATACAGTTTCAAATTTTGATCACACTAATGAGTTAGACATTAACAAATCGGAAGAGAACTCAATAAACATGCTTCACCCTACTAAATTCATGAAAACATATATTCAAGACTTAAAGAAAATGGATATTGATGAAGTAATTGATGATGAAACTGAAGTCATAAATCTTAAAGATAACTAATTACTCGAGGGATTGAATCCTTTGGAGGACTTATTTGACTCCAATGATATTCCTAAAAAGCCTAAGATGGAGCTGTTGAAAGCAGACATTGAAGAATGCAACATAGGAACTCAAGAGAATCCTAAGATGATAAAATTGTCTAAATCATTACCCCTTGATGACAAGTTGAAATATATTGAGGTAATGAAAGAATTTTAGGATGTTTCTACCTAGAGTTACGAAGACTTAAAATCCTATGATACCAGTATTATACAACACACTATCCTTTTGAAAGAAGATTAGAAACCTTTTATGAAAAAGTTAAGAAGAATTAATCCTATTTTATTACTTTCCATTGAAAAGGAGATCAAACGAATGTATGAAGCAAGAATCATTGCCCCCATTAGGTTTTTATATTGGGTGTCTAATCTTGTCCTTACAAGAAAGAAAATAGGAGAAATCAGATTGTGTGTTGACCTTATAAATGTGAACAAAGTCTCACTCAAAGACAATTATCCATTACCTAAAATGGATCACATACTACAAAGGGTAGTAGGTTCCACAAGGATTTCACGTTTAGATGGATTCTCGGGTTGCAACCAAATTTTAGTCCATCCTGATGACCAAGGAAAAACTGCATTCACAACACCATGGGGCACCTTCATGTATGTCAAAATTCCCTTTGGATTGAAAAATGCAAGGGCCACCTTTTAAAGGGCAATGGATATTTCCATTGTAAAGGAAATCCATGATTTCCTGGTTATATACCTTGATGATATAACAATTTTTTCTAAGTCAGATCAACAACACCTAGATCATCTTAGGCAAGTTTTTCTTAAATGCAGAAAATATTGCATCTCTCTGAACCCAAAGAAATCTTTATTTGGGTTGGAAGAAGGAAACATTTTAGGCCACATTATCTCTAAAGATGGAATCCAAATTGACCTAACCAGGATTGAAGCTATCTTGCAAATACCTCACCCAAGAAACATTAAAGAACTTCAGGCATTTTTAGGGAAAATAAATTTTTTAAGAAGATTCATCTCTAATTAGGTGAACTAATTAGATTATTGAATAACATGTTGAAAAAAGATTCGGCTATTAAGTGGACAATAGAGGCTAAAAAATCATTCGAAGAAATAAAATTAGCCTTAACTCGAACACCAGTCCTTACAAGCCCAAAATTTGATAGAGACTTCATTATCTTCTCCTTTGCATTAGAACACACCATTGCTGCAGTCTTACTACAAAAGGATGATCAAGGATGTGAAAAACCAATAGCCTTTTTTAGTAAAGCTCTTAGAGATGCCTCATCAAAGTATAAAATAATAGAGAAACAAGCTTTTGCTTTGGTAAAAGCTATTAAGGGTTTCAAAGTGTATATTTTATATTCTCATATAATAGATTATGTTCCCAATGTTGTAGTCAAAGATATCCTGACACAGGATGGAGTTGATGGCAAGAGGGGAAATGGATAGCTACTATTATAGAATATGATATTGAGATAGAACCTACCAAGTTAATTAAAGGTCAGGGGTTGGCCAAACTTATGGCAGAAACAAATTTCCAAGTCCTAGACATAAATCTTTTGCAGAATTGGATAACGAATAGGAGATGGTGACTCCACAAATCAGCTAGCCCTTTCTAGATTCCCCTTGGTATGCTGATATTATATATGTTCTACAAAACCCGCAGTCTCCTCTAGGATTATCCAGAACTAAGACTAGGTTTTTGAAAATGAAAGCTTCGAAATTTTGCATTATGGATAATACTTTGTTTTGGAAAAATCATAAAGGTATTTTGTTGAACTATTTATTAAAAGAAGAATTCGACAAATTACTCCAAGAATTTCATGCAGGGGATTGTGGTGGACATCTCTACTAGAAGACAACTGTTGACAAAATTCTAGGAGCTAGATTTTACTGGTCAACCTTGTTTGCAAATGTTAAAAAATTTGTAACTTCCTGCCATAAATGCCAGATCTTCGAAGGCAAAAGAAAACTTTTACCCTTGCCTTTGAAACCTATTTCCACAGAAAAACCATTTCAACATTGGGGTCTTGACTTCATTGGAGAAATCCATCCACCCTCTTCTGCTCAACATAAATGGATACTCACTGAAACTGATTAATTTATCAAATGGATAGAAGCTATTCCCTCTAGGCATGCCACTAATACTATAATAATAGGTTTTCTAGAGGCTAATATTCTGTCTAGGTTTGGTTGTCCTAACAAAATCATCACAGATAATGCTGCAACCTTCAAGTCATAGAAAATGATTAATTTCTATCACAAGTATCATAAAACCCTTGGTCATTCCACAGCTTACGATCCTCAACGGAATGGTCTTGCAGAATCCTCCAATAAAAGTCTAATGAATATTATCAAAAAACTATTGGAAGATAATAAGAAAACTTGGAACTAGAAATTAACCAATGCTTTGTGGGCAAATAGGCTTACAACTAAGAAATCCATTGGAATGAGTTCCTATGAGCCAGTGTATGGAATGGAGGTAGTTTTCCCCTCATATTTGGGAGTTCCAATCATGAAATTACTTCAAGAAGCCCAAGTGTAACCAAATGATATATAGAGGAGAATTAAGCAGACTATCCATTTATAGAAAGCTAGAGAGGAAGTATACAACAAAGCCCAAGTATTGCAAGAAAAACTTAAGAAGATTTTTGACAAAAGGACCAAAGCAGAAGACTTCTATCTAGGAGAGAAAGTGTTAATGTGGGATTCAAGAGGAGAGGACAAAGGGAAACATGGGAAGTTTGACTTCCTGTGGAAATGTCCATACATAATATATGCCTTCAGAGGAAATAATTCATATTTTATTAAATAATTTGATGGTGCTGAGATCGAAGGAGGACCAGTCAATGGTCGAATGTTAAAGAACTACATTGATCCTAGTTTCTAATCTTACCAGCTTTTTAAATTGTATATATTAAATCATTTTACAGTTTAGTGTTGATTGGATGGTAAAAGTTTTGAAGTTGAAGCCCGAAGAGAAGGCCCTAAGCTTAAGAAGTATTACTGTTATACTTACAAATAAAGCAGGAGGAAAAAGGAGATTTGCAGAGCACAATCAAAGTCTTTCAAAGGCCATTAATCTATAGTTCTTGACCTTCCACCAAGAAAAGCCATACCCAAGTGGAGGAAATTTTATGTTCCTATACCAATAGGTGTCATATATCATGATTGACTTGGTTTAGCTCTGAAATATGTACATAACTTTGCTTTCTGCAAATGTTTTCTATATTTGTAAAAATTCAAAAAATAAAAAAATGTAAAGAGGGTATGCCCTAAAAGAAAAATCAAAGGAAAAAGAGAATGAAAAGGTCAGCAAAAAAATAAAAAATGAACCCCAAAAAGAAAAGACCATGAAAGTATGCAAGTCAAAATGACACTACTATTTCACTTTTTGTATAAATGATTGTGTGAAACTTGTTACTTATGCAACAATCCATGGTAACCAAATAGTTTAATCTTGGTTATTCCATGTTTTGAATTTCATGCTTAGAGATAGAGAATAAAATCTGACCAAACTGTTTAATCTTGGCAGATAAGTAGATAGGTAGAGTGAATAAAAGCAGCTCAATAATTTATTCTGAGCCCTTGGATGTAATAAAGATAGACTTAGATATATTTCCATTGTAAAAGAAAAGAAAAGGTTTTGATAAAGGTTTTCCAATTTAAGTGCACCCTAATAAAAGAAGAAAAAATTGTAGGATAAGTAGGTAGGGTAAGTAGATGAATGGTTGTAGAATTATGTATGATGAATGATTATCCAGATATCAAGTCATTTACTTTCATCATGAAAAGCACTTAATGATATGGATGAAAATGAAGACATTTACATCATAAACAAAAGTCAAACTAATTAACCTCCTCATTCATATTTTCCTAAATTTTACTAATTTCCCATAAGTACGAAAGGCACCAAGAACCTGAAAGTTAAAGGGGCTCAGAGCATTTCTTTGACTTTTGGAGGGACCGGACTCTTGGCCCAATAACTTGTAAGGACTAAGTGCTAAAGCCTCTTCATCAAAATTCACCCCCTACATAATTCATTCATTCCCTTCAAATCCTTTTCCCAAGGTAAAATCACTCTTTTACTTAGGAAAAATAAATGGTTCTTTATAAACCCC
>APFE031674649.1:99452-113208 GCA_000404065.3 Pinus taeda
CTCTGCTTATTAATAATTAATTAAATTAAATTAAGCCGACCTCTACTTATAAAAATTGATTTCACATCATTATTTATTTCCTTCTAAGCAGCTCTTCTTCTATCATCATTCAAAAGTCCTGATGATGGATCCCAGTTGGGATTTGAAACGTTGGCATAAAAATATGCACACTGTGGGTTCTCCAGTATTATTTATTTCCTTCTAAGCAGCTCTTCTTCTATCATCATTCAAAAGTCCTGATGATGGATCCCAGTTGGGATTTGAAACGTTGGCATAAAAATATGCACATTGTGGGTTCTCCAGTAACTGATCCAAAAGATACAAACCACAGATCTCTTAAATCTAGAAAATATTTACTTGGGGTAAAGGTTGGTAAACAGGTAAAGAGTATTAGGAACAGGTGAAGAGTATCAAGAACAGGTAAAGAGTATCAGTAGGGAAAAGTAAGCAAAGATCCAACACACAATTACTAAAGTAACAACAAGAGGCAAATCCAAGTTTCAACCTCCAGCTCATTCGTAAATAAAGGGACAACAACAACCAATTTTCCATCTGTCTCTATCTTTTTGTAAAAGATATTTTGTATTCCTTATAATAAATCTCATGTGGTTATGAGATATTTTTGATGTAATTTTTGTATAAATACTTCTCCATTCGAAGTATTGTGGGTGGATTCTATAACATCTCTGTAAATCTATGCCATCAAGCTAAGAAAATTTTGGTACTCAAATTTGGATTTTTGTTGGAAAAGGAATGAAATTTGAGGACATTTCATTAGATTCCTGTTCAGTATAAGTACAAATAAGTATTCTATCCTTGTGATTTTATATGCTTTCTATATGTTTTCAATGTTTCATGCATCTTAAATCTAAATGGTAAAATAGTCAAAGTATATTAGAATTAGCTTTATTGCTCTCTGCTATCAACAACCTACCATTTCTATGTTTTCATCTAAACTATCTCGATAAAGTAATTCTTAGATGCTACTCTATCCCTGTAGTTTTTCTCTAGTAAGTCCTTGGTATATGATTCTTAATTGCTCTCTTCTAGTTGACCTATCTTCCTTTCCTCTTTCTAATCCTAACTTGAGGATTCTTGATTGCCCTCTAGTTTTGAGTAGAACTATCAACCATTCAAGCCCTAAATTTTGTTTTTATTCTGCTATCCTACCTGTTGAACTCATATCTCAGCAATTTGACTTAATCCAGTGAATTATCCCTGATTAACTTCATAGCCTAATGGCCTAAAATCCTAGTTTTCCCATTTGTTTTAGAACTCCACCATTCTCAAACAAAACAACCTCACTAAACATTAATACTAGCCTAAAATCCTTTCAAACATAGCTAAATCATAAAGAGAGAGCCCTCTCCGGACTTAGGTGGGCTAGCACTTGAGTCTAAAAGTTGGTTTGTAGTTACCTTGGATGCTTTCCTTCTTTTAAAAACTTCTAAGGAAAATCTAAGTGATAACAGGCTGAGAGGCCTGAACGAGAATTATCTGTAATTAGTGTAAATGGCCTAGAGCCAAAAAGTTATATATGATGTAGATCATAGATAGGAAGCTAGAGAACCATCGACTATCATTTTGGTTTATGTAATCTAGTTATAACCTTGCTGTGGGGTTGGAAAACTCTATAATGTAATTTTCCAAATCGAGTAATACAAGTAAACGTTATGATTTGCATACACAATGTTAAATTCATCTTTGATGCTTCTTTGAAGTGCTAATCTCTTTCATTCCTTAGAAGGGGAAAGAGTTGGCTAGCTAGGGCCTAGCCAACCCAGCTCATTTACCCCTCTTGCTTTTGTTATTCAGAAAGATAGTGTGGTTATTTCTTTTTACAACTGTTTGCTGTAATAGTTTAATTGCTAATCTTTAAGTTCTGAATGAAAATACCTTCTGTAGCCTATGTGTGAAACATGTCCGTGGTTTGAAGAGTAGTTGTGTTTATTTTGCTTATGAAATATCTTTCTTGCATTTCTTTTACTCTTGTTCTCTATTTTAATTCATTTTCATATGGATTGTGCAAGGAACTCCTTCTTGCACCAATGCAAGCTGTTACCGGCACCTTGGTTTAGTCATTCATTGCAACAAACATTTAATCACTTATCTACATTTTACTTTCAGTTATTTCACATGCAAATGAATCATTAATTGAGTAACTTTTCTTAGTATTGAAAGTCCATCTCTAAAAGATCTCGAAGCAGTTATATTGAATTACCACATTATATTTGCAAAGAATATCATCATTGTGGGTAAAGTACCAACGTTGATTAATGCATGCAAAGTACTTAGGCTACTATTTGATTCTTTTAAAGTTCTTTTATTTCATGAAGTTTATTTCCTCTAAAAAGTTTAATGAGTTGAAGCATTTCCTTTTTACAGATTTACTTCAAAATTTCATTAACAATTGCAATTCTTTTTGAGCACATCTTTCAATTTTTTAGAGTAATTTGGTAACTGAGTGAAAGGAACTCTGTTTCAGTGTAAGAGCAAGTCTTTTGACATAGAAATAGAGTGCTCTAAGCCCTGAAACTTAGAGCACCTTCACTCAGACATAAGTCTTCAATAAGGAAGGTCAAATATACTCTTATATAGGAATATTGTACCTACACTAGTGCAAGCACATTGCAACAATAGAAGGATAGGTTGTTTGTGTGAGAGGAAGATTAGAAGGAAGATAGAATCCTGCAAGGGCCCACTTGTTAGACTATTTACCATCCATCTAAAAGTGAACATAGCATTTCATTCTAGCATTTAAGATTATTTCCATTGTGTGGGATTTCTTTACTTGATTTACTTGCAAATTGTCTTTTACGTTCCAGCAATAGAGTTTCCTTGGTGTTAATTGCCTTTCCAATTGTTTTATATTTGATTCTACAAAGAATTTACTTTAAGAAGTAGGAATAGAAATAGAAAAATTTCATACCATTTCTGACATTTCTATGCTTCGTCTCTAAGTTTACGAAACCCTCAGGTTGACAATTAAGTGTTGAGGAGTTTCCTCAAGTGCAATTCCTGCACCCAACACACTTCACACTTTGGTACTAGATATAAGAAAAAATTCAATTCCTTGGCTATCTTACAATGAATAAAATTAAAGGTAATACCTGAATCAATCAACAATATTGCCTTTTTATTCTTGATATGTCTTACTATATTAAGAGTTTGGGAAGTGCTAATTCCCGGCCAATGCATTACAAGATATGGTCAGATTCATTTCTTCTTTTCTATGGGGTTGGTTTGTAGTGTATATCCTCTTCTTTTATGTTTCTTGCTCCTTTTCTTCCTTCTCTTCACAATCTATGTAAAATAATTTCTTCTTAGCACACTTATGACCTTTAGTGTATTTTCTATCACAACTGTAATAAATCCCTTTTGATCCTTTTTATTCTAGTTATTGCGGTGTCAACCTTGTAGGTTGTGGAAGGCTAGGAGAAACAACACTTCCATATTTATAGTTGTGAGTGGTAGAATTCCTCGTTGCCATAATTGCTCTGGTCACCCTTAATGCATTATTCAATGAATCAGGTTCCCAAAGGCGAACCTCATGTTGGATGTTATCATTTAAATTCCCTATGAATACATCAATAATATGCTCCTCTAGAATATCATTTACCCTAATATTCGATTTTTGGAAGTCCTCAATGTGCTCCGCCATTGAACCCTTTTGTTTGAGATTTATCAATTGGTTAAAGAAGGTGTTGGTCTTTGTATCCTCATAATGTGCTATCATGTCCTCCATAAAAATTGACCAAGTGAAAAGTGGCTTACAAGAACAAAGCCATTGATACCACACAAATTGATTGGGTTCTAAATATAAAGTTTTAATGCATACCTTTTGCTTGTGTTGCACAATATGGAGATCAAAAAATTGCTCCATCTATATTATCCATGTTACCGGATCCTTGCCATTAAAATTCCTCATATCGATGTTTGGAATATGGTGGGTCTTTAATCCAAAGTGAGAGTCTTTGAAATGATGATTAACATTCCTTTTGTTCTCATCATGAGTTTCATAAGATACGTTTTCACTATTAGGAAGCATCTCCTGTAGAAACTTTGTCAAACCTTCCATATCCGCTTTTAACCCATCCTTCAAACTTTCCATGTCTGATTTTAATCCATCCTTCAAACCTTCCATGTTTGATTTTAAACCATTTTTCAAACCATCCATCTTAGCTTCCATTTCTTCTTTGGTTACTTTGCGAGAGAAAAATTTGTTGCACTTGGTCTTGTAATTTTGATATATCATGTTGCATTTCTTCCTCTTCTTCATGTGTTGTAGTAGAGCTTCCTGGTTTCTTCCTAGGTGTTTCAATTTTCTTGCTTCAAGTCATTTTGGAACCAAACAATGATATTTATACTTCACTATTCCCCTTGAATCACTTCAAACTAATTTTTCAAACAAAACTTATGCAAATTTTAAAAAAATACACACCTTTTTCTTTCTTTGTAGGAGCTCGATATTGAATCTGTTGTAGCTATGTAATTTCAAATCTCAAATGTCTAAAATTTTGTCTTGTGGTAGCCCTCTAGGCCTTATTTCCAACCTAACAAGTAAGAATAAGGTTTGAGTATTCAGGAAAGAGTTATGCCCAATATCCCATGATGAGATGATTATAGACTGGTTTAGTAGAGAGAACTTGTACAAAATTCCACTTGTCACTGTTTTGACCTCGGATCTGAAAATGATACACGCCAAAATAAAGGCCATGAAAATTCAGTCATTTTTTACAAATTTGAAATCCAATCCTTAGAGAGAAAGTTATAATGATTTTCCTTAGGTCACTTGTTTGAGACTGAATTCTGGAGTTTGCAAAAACTCTAAATTCCCTCGATCATATCTCCAAATATATAACGAACCAATATTTGAAATTCATACACAATGTTCACCAAGATTTAGGCTCAACATGGTCTAAATTTCGTCTTCGTAAGCCTCATAGAAAATTTTTATAGCGACAATTCCGAGATGACCTATTTGAAGAAGGGAAACCCTAGAATCCAAAACTCTAATACCAAATTTTATGCAACCAACTCACAAAATAGAAGAAAATATAGATAAAAAACATAAAAATTATCCTCTTCGAGGGGGAAACCTCCTTTACATTACATAAATGAATAATTCTTAGGTGATACAAATGATAAGATCTCCTTGATATATATAGGAGTCTAAGGGGTCACAATATAATTAGAGCCTAAATAACAATAATAAAAATAGTGGGCTGCTATGGGGCACAATAATAACAATATGGGGGCTACATGGGCACAACAAGAACAATAGGGGGATACACTAACAATAACAGTGAGGGGGATACACTAGTATTATAGGTACCTAACAAATTATCTTCTGATTGTGATATCTTATATTGTTAAAAATAATACATGGATATAACAGATAAATAATGGTGCATGATCTTAAGGGGAGTAAAACAACAATAGAAGCATGTTTTCACAGGGGGAATTGGCACACAATAGAGGCATGGTCTTAGGGGGAGACTATGTGTTAGAAAAAAGAGCATGGTTCATGATAGGTCCACAAGATCATGCAAGAACTGGTAGTCCTATAGGATCATTAGCATGACAAGTTTTCTACATATACCCATGACCATTTTCCATTGATGTAAAAGGGGGAGAGATTGCATAAATTTATATTACTAGGATAGTTTTCATTGCAAACATTGCAATTATAATTTTTAATAGGGAGAGATTGCAATGCTTCACTTGAAGCTATGGATTTGCTTCGACATCCAATGACCATCAATCTCTAAGGGCATTTCCATCAATGATAGGGGTAGATTGTTGCACATAGTGTTGCCATTGATTACAAAAATATATCACTTATGTCAAAGGGGATTTATGGAAAACAATAGAAGGACCATCCTTGATGATCAAAGACCAACAAGACTCTTTTAGAAGAAACATGATAGCTTGATATTTTTTGAAGTCTCATTACATGAGGATATGAGTTCTTGAAGTTAAATTTGAGTTTTTTTTTTATGAAGATAATATGCTAAAAATATCTTTAAAAGTACAATTGTGTATATTGCTTGTTGATACCTCTCCAATAGTATATTCTGCTAAGAAAAAATCATCCTAGATGAGAAGTTGTCTAATTAAAGAGAAATATTAGTTGGGGTATATTGAAAGGCTAAAATATAGGCTAAACCCAAATTATTAAGGGGTTAAGAAGTGTCCAAGTTTGGAGTCAATCTATCATTGGGGATAATGATTGATGGCCATGATTGCATGAGTTTCACACTTGTTGATGCCATTAAAAGGTGTTTAAAGTCCTTAGTAATCAATGACGTCAACAACAGGTTAATGACTAGATCAAAGGAAGTAGCATGATGTTTAAAAAATTCACTTGATATAATCAAATGATGATATGTGGCAAGGATTTCTTGAGATATGACATGGATTTCACTAACATCATCATAGTGACACATGGCATCACTAGGTGCTACCATGTGGAAGTGACCAATAACATTGTTGGATTGTCCATGAGGTTGAATTTGGGTGACATGTGGAAGCCCTCTCAAGATCCCACATGGATGATTGACATCATTATGAAATCATTAACGAAAAAAGTAAAGACCCTAAAATATAGGTCATATGAGTTAGTTATATGGAAACGTTAGCCTAATTTTTCAAATTGGTTAAAATTTTAGATTCTTGAGAATGAGTATGGCAGGCCTTTCCATGGTCTAAACATTATAAATATGGAACCTCTAAGGGATTGAAATATAAGAAAAATTGTAATTGATCATATCATTTTCACTGTCGTTTGGTTCAGTCTGTCTGTGGTTGTGAATTTTTTTTCCAAGTTGAAACAATTTTTGGGTCTAGTTTGTTACCTCTAGTTCAGTGAGTTTGGTTCACAAAACTTAGTTTTGAGTTTCATGTTTAGGTTGGATTTAGGAGGACATGTTGATGAGTACCAACTAGTATTTTTGCATTATATTTGATGGTCTCTAAGCCACCAAATTTTTATTGGATGACATCCCATTTCTAAGTTAATATTTGTGTGTTAACAAGTGAAAGGACACCGTATCCATAAACCATAGCTTACATATTCCCAAGCCACGATGATGAGGGTGATTATTATGTCATGATGTGGTCCTTAAACATCATGTCACGAAACATATCCATGAGTGAAGTTGAGTCACATAGGATTATATAATTGACAAGGCTTTATTGAATATAGTGATGCCACCATAAATAAATGAGAGATGACAAATGTTGCAAGGCACACCAAGAGCACAATTGATAAGCCATTGGTATCGTGTATGGGTGGTCGAGAGTTTGACCCATGATGGGAACCATTTTTTTAATATGTATATTTTTCCATTTTGTCGCAAAATTTACAACTTTCAATGACCTATACCGAAATATGGTTATCTATTGAAAAGTACTAGAAAATAGGCATTCTATCAAACATTTAATTTTATATTTTTTTAATTATGGTTTTTATGGGTTTTTAGAGTCATTATTGATCCAAATTGAAATCTAAAAGAATTTGCATGATCAAGGCCTAGATATGGATGAAATTAGAGTGGTTTGATTTTGTTTTGATTGTTTTTCAATAGCCATGAGCTCTTGTGTGTTTTTGGAGGGTCTATGAGGTTAATGTAGGTGTCTTGGATACCTGAATTAAATGAGTTTAGAGAAGGGGAATGATCGACCAGATCAATGAACTAGTTGGAGCAAAGTTTGGGACAACAACATGAAAACCAACAACAAATATTGAAATGAACTTTGTGATGGTAATGTAGGTACCAGTAGTTAATGGAAGTTTAGTGGTTGAAGGTTATATGGAAGTATAATGGTCGGAGGTTGTGTGGTAGAGACAACGAGACAATGTTTCTAGTAGTGGCAAAGTGTGCAGGTTGTGATTGTAGTTTGTGATAGTTTCATTGTATGTAGATTCAATGATATATTGTGATCATGGAATATCTAGTTTGAAAATGAAATGAAATAGATGTTCAAAAGTAAGGAAATGAAGGAGGTTGGTGACTCAATTAGATATTAGTCTATAGTGATTAATTTCTTGCATCTACAAGGTTGGTGGATGAATCAGGTTGTAGCCTACCAAAAGTGGTAGCTTGCATATTTTGGGGGTAGTTTCCTCCTGAAGAGTTGAGGTCTATAGATTGACGTAAAGAAAGTTTAGACTAAGAAAAAGAAGGGTTGTTGGTTTTCTCCCATTTGGCTTTCCATAAAAAATTTTGTGTCTTCCTATGATGTGATGCTTTATTGTGTTGTCAATTTATTTTGTTATGTTATTGATATGATGATGCATTAATATAACTAATGACATAATGGCTTATTTCTATATTGATGTATGTTTACGAAAGATTGTTAAATTGTGAAATTGAACTCACATTGATTCAACCCCCCTCAGTGTGAATTTTGGGCGAACAAGTGGTATCATAGCAGGTTCCTTTAGGAACAACTCATTATTGGAAGGTTCAAGATCAACAAGAAATGGCCACTACTAGAGTAGTGGGGAAGCCCATTTGTTTGATGGAACAAATTATGAATTATGGAAGATGAGGATGGAGACACATCTCATCTTTTTGGGAGAAAATGTTTAGAAATTGTGAACATGGAATATAAAATCCCTAATGCTATTCTAGCAAATGTAGCAGAAGAGTCAATTTACACATATAATGTACAAGCTAAGAACACTATCTTAATTGGCTTGGAAGAATCATAATTTGTGAAAGTAATGTAGTGCAAGTCATCTCATGAGGTATGGAATAAACATAAAACTTATAAAAGAGATATGAAATTTAAAGAAGTTAGTTTGCAAGCTCTCAGAGGAAAATTCCAAGTCCTTAAGATGAAAAAATATGAGGATGTTGCTTCATACTTTATTTGAGTAGACAATATTGTCAACTCCATTGCAGGTATTGGTGAATAAGTCAAAGATAATTCTATTGTTTGAAAATTATTAAAATCACTTCCATCAATATTCAATCCTAAACTCTAACCCTTGAGGAATTAAAAGAAGTTGACAAGATGGAAATAGATCAAATCCATGGTACTCTTTCCGCTCATGAATTAGGAATCAAGGAAGATAGTTTAAGAGTCAAGGAAGTATCTTTCAATGTAGAAAAAGAAGATAAAAATAAAAAGGATCAATAAGATTCAAATTGTGATGAAGAAGAAGCCGTTTTTTTGAAATCTCAAGACAAGAGCTGGCAAGTTTAAATGTAAGATTCCTTTCAAATGTTTGGAATGTGGACAAATTGGTCATTATGAATCTAAATGTCCTAATGCTAAGATTAATGGAGGTGGTAATGAAACAATATTTGAACCTAATTATTAAATGAATAATAAAACATGAAAGAAAAAAGTATTTTTATTTAATGTAAGAAAGTGAGATTGAAAGCAATGCAACCAAAACTGATGAAGAAAGAAATGAAATACTATTCATAACCAAGGTTAAAGAACTCGATGAAGTGGATATTGAAGGGGAACTTAGAAGTGTGTTGAAGGAAATCATCATTCTATTGATGGTGCTGGAAATTCATTAACCAAAGGGATCTCCCCGATATGACGTCTTAATGAAACCTCACTCTGTTTGATGTAGGAGTTCCATCTGGTATAATAGGTTGGTTGAAAAGTAATCAAAGATCTACCTTGGATCTAGCTGTCAGCACAAGAGAGTGATGCAATGATATCTTCAAACAAAAAGGTGAGTGTTCATTGTGAGTGTGCAACAAAACTGTGTCAAGGTTCTCTTACTACAAAAAAGGGTTGGTTGGGGGGGGGTAGAAAGGTGAGCCTCTAAGTGATACGTAATAGTACCACCCAAGAAGAGACACATGTGAATCAGAAAGGATTTTCCAACATCTAATGAAATAGTCCACAATGGATGAAGCAATCATTAAAACCAATGAATAGGGAAAGATCTACCTACCATCCAATGGAGTAGTCCATAGTGGATGTGGCAGTCATTACAACCAATGAGTAAGGAAATGTCTGTCTAGTATCCTATAGAATAGTCCACACAGATGAGGCAATAGTGATAGCCATTACAACATATGCCCAACAAGTTAAGAACTAAAAAAATCAAAATAGTTCAACTATCTTAGTACATGTGAAAACTAACATGAAATATAAATGCTCACAAAATAGTATTACAAACCTCCATAAGTCTTGCATGGAAATGTGGTGGCTTGAAAGGATTCTGTATTAAGAAAAATTTCCAATACACATATTTACACCATACATCACTAGCCTCAGTAGTGGGACATTGGAGCCACTCCTTGCTCCTCAAAGAACTGACTGAAACTCTCTATGCTTTGCGGGAGGAGCCAAGGTGAAAATTCCTTTGCTCATATAATGAGGGGGTATATATAACCAAGGGGTGATGCTTAACCCTTGTGACTCTTTCACTACCTTCATGATTGTTCAACTTCTTATGAATTTTTGGTAGACATGAATCTTCCTATTCAAGTGTGTCCATTGGACTTCCCTTTACATTACATTCAATTTACAATAGAGATGGCTCATAATAGTGATATGGCATTTGAAAAATCATGACATGACATTGATGACATGGACTAGCTTGCTGAGGTGGCAATGTCAAGTCAATATTTCTGCTGAGTGATGGATGTGTTCTTAGATGTGATTTCTCCTCTCTTCCGCATGGATTGATGATGTAGGGTCTTCAATGATCTCTAGTCTTGAGAGGTGGTTGCATGCATGTGTTCCCTTTGCCTGTTCTTGATAAGATTATTTGTCCGTCCAAATATAAGTGAGTCTTCTAGCATGTTTGATCATTCTTCATCGTCTTGTCATGATCTCACAGTGTACATGTGATCACAAGTCACTCATGACAGGATGACATCAAATCCAAAAAATCCCTAGTTTAGGATGATGCACTGTTATGGATGGAATGGGCCCGAAACATGTGACAGGATGGGAAAGTGGGCCTAGTAACTATGCATTGCATAGTTCCTATTGACAGGGAGGGAAACTGGTCATTGAGACTATGCAAAGTGAAACTCAAGTTAGGATGAGGAACTCCTATGCACATCTTCACTTCCAGGAAAAAATATGCATAGCCCACTAGGAGGCATGATTATGTAGTTGACATAGTCAATGGCTGTTGTAAGATGGGACTGTAGAAGGTAGGTATGCACAATTTTTAGAGGCAAGGAAACACTGTCCATCAAAGGGGCTTGGAGGATAGGCCTACATAGTTCTGGAGGTCAGTGAGACCTTGCTGAGGGAGGACACTGCGAAGACACTTCTGTGTAGTTCAGGGAGCCAAGGAAGGCTTGGTTCTTTGTGGATTGTGGGATTCCAGCAGGTAGGGATGAATCTTGATGAATGATGTTGTGAAATATACAGTTTAGGTCAAGCTAGGAGAAGCTACTACGCAATTTTGGGGATGAAGGCAACTTGCATATCTTTGGAATTACGTAATACAACTACCCTGGGTGACAATGAATGCACACTACATATTTCTAGGTAGCATGTTTGCATCACTGAGGGATGAGAATACGAAGTACACAATTTAGTCAGGGTTCGGTGAAAATGAGGTGCCCGGTCGGGATGATTTTTGAAAAAATGGCTAAATGTGGCAGAAATGTGAACTTGTGAGGAACTTGAAATTGTGATCATATGCTTAGAATACTTCGATGACATAAAAACATAGACCGCTAGAACAAAAATATAAAGCATTACCCTATGTGTGACTGTCCTATAACAAAAATTGGCAAGTGCGACACTTGAGATAGACCTTAGGATGACCGTGACGACACTTGTGCAACAGTGCTTCAAACTATGTGTATGAGTATGAAAAATGTTTATACAACTTGGAAAACTTGAATACACAAATAACAACCTTCAAAATCATCAGAAAAGGACCACAAGCATGGTAAAATAGTCAAACATGTAAAAATATGACAATTGATCAAAGAAGAAAAAGGGGTGAAAAGACTCTAAGAAAGCTCATGAAATGAGCTCGAGTGTTTGGAAAAATAAAGGGAAAGACCAAGGTAGGCTCCAAAATTTATGTGTAAACCAAAATTTTGGAGGGTGTCACAGCCGCTACAACACTTGGCGACACACTAGTTGAATTCTAACTTCTCTGTCTTGGTTCATTTCTAGTGTGGGGCCTTGGTCCTTCAGGGAGTATTGATTCATCTTGTTGATTATTTTGGCTTCTCCACTTACCCCATGGGAAGAAATGGTCCCCTTTGTACCTTCTCAATTGAACACAACATAGTATTCAGCTGGATCACAGTGTTTTGAATTGGGAAGGGTAGTTTAGCTTGCGAGCTTAAGATTTCCAGAGTATAGTTTTTCATCTTTGGTGTTGCTCTGCTACTAGTATATTTGGATAGTACTCGGATGGAGTCACACAAGAACATAAGCATTTCTCCACTGGTAGCGAGCGTACACAATACCCTGGTGGAGTTTCCTACTTCACCTCTTTGCTCAAGGAGCCTTTCTATTCTTTCGCCTTTATTTATTTATTTAAAGAGAACTGTGCATCAACACTTATTTATTTTGGGGCGGAAGAAGGATTCTGACTTATTGAGAGAAGAAGAGTTTTCCCCTTTAAAGAAGGATATAAATACCTCTGATTTAGCTTTTCTCATTTATATTTTCCCCTTCTCTATTTCTACTAGTTGGATAAGCTCGAAAATACCAATGTAGAAAACTGAGTATAGGTAGGAAGTTCCGAGACTAGACATAGGTTCATGGCTAGACCAAAGCTCTCCTTAGAGATGGGTCTTATTTTTTGTGAGAAATTCATCAACCAAAAGATACAACCAATGATTTGAAAATCACTCTTGAGTGATCTCAGTTAAGTTATTAATGAATGAAGGTATTACAGACTCATGTGTTGGTGGGTGTCTATGTCATTTTAGGCAACGAATCGATCAGATCACAAAATACACAGACACTGGAAAATGGAAAATAGTAAGAGAAACAAAGTAAGCAAATACAAGAACACAACAATTAATAAGGAGTTCATCCTATTCTCTAGAGCTACATCTCTGGTCCAGCTTTCAGTGATGGCCTTCTTTTACTGTGCCTTTAAAGTAGAGAATTACAACGAGGAGCTCAATTTGAGTCTCGTGAAACAGAATGGCTTGGCAGGGTGGTTCTTGGATTCCCCAAGCCACTAGAGTGCACAAACTCTTTTCCTCTCCAAGTCTTGACCTCTCTGGTCTTTAATGGGAGGAGCCCAATGCGGTTCTTAATTATCGACAAATCCTCTCAAGGATTGCTTGAACTTCTCAAGCTATCTATCTGCTCGATGCTACCTTAGGCCAGCTCAGTTCTATGTTTTTCTACTTCTTGCTTCACTGTCTTTTCTTCACTTCGCTCTATCTGTCTTCGTTCTCTTCTCTTTCGGTGTCCTCTGTTTTCTCTCTGTTCATGGCTTTAAAGCCAATTTGTCTCTGACTATTCACTTCCTCTTCCGCCCCCGTTGGATCGCCTGATGCTGCTCACTTGGGGTTCCCTATCTCTTATGTCATCATCAACGGCTCACAGGGAGTGTGTTACACTGAAATTTGTCACCATGACTATCTGCAGTTAATATGGCTCCATCAATAGTCATATTATCCTCCTTGTCAAGCCTAATACCTCTGCTCTTCATGTCAAACTTCAAAAAAGAGAGAAAGTCATTAAAAATCATGTTTATCTCTGGGTACGCAGGTTTTCTCTACCTTGCCTGCGTGTACGCATCCCAAGCTCATTGTACCTACGTACTTGTACACTC
>APFE031674663.1:0-21663 GCA_000404065.3 Pinus taeda
GCTGCAGGAGGTGCCGCAGGAGACGCCGTAGGAGGCGCCGCAGGAAGACGCCGCAGGAGGCGCCACAGGAAGATGCCGCAGGAGGCACCGCAGGAGACGCCGCAGAAGGTGTTATGGGTTTAGTTTTCTGTTATTGTGGATCTGGTTATCAGAGTGACTTACTGGTACTTGATGATCATTTGATGTTTATGGATCCAGTATGAAAATTGGATGAAACGTGGCCTTTTCAGATTATGTGTTGTGCTTCAGTGTATCCAATATGAAAATTGATGAAACGTGGTACCTGGAGGAGAGAAGATTGTAGGCCAGTGCCTATGTACTAGTACTTAAGCTAGTACAAAAGAAAAGGGGAATCTTTGGAGCATTGTAGCAGGTAGCAGCCTGCGTACTAGTAAATGGATCGGCTAGTACAAGAGCAAAGGGGTTGTAGCTCCCATACTGGTATAAGACTGCACCAGTACAAATATTGTAAAAGGATTTTCTTATTAAGAAGAAGATTGAGATGACTTGCAGCAGGTGGTTTTCTCCCGCATTGGGTTTCCACCTTATATCATGGTGTTCATGTGTGTGCCTTATGTGTGATGATCTATTCTATGTTACTGCATCTGTTAACTGATAATATGGTTGATAATGTTCTAATGCACTCATTGAAGATCAATTAGCTTAATCATAAGAAGTTGTGGAAGTAGCATATATGAATCAGAGTTTGGAAATGAAAAGTTTTATTAAATGTGATAATACTGATTCACCCCCCCCCTCTCAGTATTATTTCCAACAATTCTTTCCTTCTCTCTCCAGTTTGACCCTTCCCTTCCACCTCATCCATCCCCTCGGGGCCCACCATGAACCACCTTTTGATTTGACGAAGGTGACCCTGACATCTTCTCCTCTACTCTACGCAAGATGCTCCCATTAGAAACCCAACTCTCCTTGCTTGATTATGCTTCCACTAAATAAACCTATCTTTCATCTGCCATTTGGGAAGCAACACTCAAATCCTTCCCTCACTCCACTTGTTCTACTTTCAACTCTCGAAAATTTGGATCTTGCCCCATGAACAAATGTTACGATGACAAATGCAAGACTCTACATCGAGAACTTCGATATGCTTTCACCCACTCTCAACCCTTCTACCCTGACATTAAAGCTTCTTACTATTGTCTCCTTCATCACAAGAAACGACTCTTTGTCTCTCGTAGAAGATGGGAACTTTTTGCTCTCCTTGCCCACTCCCCTAAACAATTCTGGCATACCATCCTTCCTTGACGCTCCTCTCTTCCATCTGACCTCAATCCTACATCCATGTTCTTTCACACTTCCAACCTTCATGATATTTCGGGGTAGGTCCAAGTTCGTGTTACCTCCCCACCCCTTTCCTGTTACCTATTCTCGGACAAAGATATTAGAGAGGCCATTTGGGTGATGAACAACAACAAAGCAGCCGATGAGGAAGGCTACCAAGAAAATTTCTTTAAACACGGTTTTCATAATTTGGTTAGTTACTTGGTTGATCTCTTCAACCATGTAGTCCGTGAATGTTTTCCATTGGCATGGTCACACCACATCATCCATCCGATCCACAAATCAGACTCCAACTCAAATCCTAATAACTACAAAAGGATCATGGTGGGCCACACGTTCTCAAAGTTGTATGCTATTGTTCTACATAGGAATTTTTCCAGTGACCTTGAGCAGAGACAACTTAGAGCTAGGGCACAGGTAGGTTTTCGACCATGTCATCGAACCATTGACCACATCTTCACCCTTCGTGTCATGATTGAGGAGCACGAAATCATTCTTCGAAAGTCTACTGTTGTTTCGTAGTTTTCGGAAAGCTTTTGACTCTGTTCCAAGGGAATCCTTACTCCAGAGACTCAGAGATATTGGCATCTCAACGACCCTATTGACATTTATTACACACCTATATGAATCCGTCCTTGGTCGTCTTCTTATGGTTCATGGGATGTTTGATTTCATTTGAAGCACTATTGGGGTTAAACAAGGTTGTCCATTGTCCCCTACCTTGTTTGGGATCTATATTAATGAGTTGGAGGCTTTTCTACACAAGCATATCCAGGACAGTGATGGTTGCCTTCTTCACCTGGTCATTATATCTATTCTACTCTTTGTTGATGATGTGGTCCTCCTCTCCTCATCTCCAGAAGGATTACAAAGGAAGTTGGATGCCTTAGCTTTGTTTTGCGATCTTTGACAATTGAAAAACTACCTGGGTAAAACCAAGGTTATGATCTTCAATGGGGTGAATAAAACTTCGGACCTTCACTTCCTATTTAGAGGGGAGGATGTTGAGATCATCAGCACACATACGTACTTGGGGGTGCAATTCTCAGGTCCCTGCTTCAGTTTGTGACCAAATCTTTAGCCTCGGATCAACAAAGGATATGGATCCTTAGCCCTTCTCGGGAGACAGTGATTTCAACATCACTTCCAGGACATCTCGTCCAAGATGAGCCTCATGGACACCTACATTCATCCCACTATTCTATATGGCTCAGAGAATTGGGGACCATCTTTACTTGAGTCAGATTGGGCTTCAGTTGAGAGATCCTAGACTCTTCTTCTCCGTCGCATCATTAGATGCAAACAAACAATACCTCAACACAACATCCTTGAAGAGTTTGGAGCTCAACCCTTTCGGCTTGAGACAATCTTCAGTTTGGTCTTATTCTTGCATCGTGTCCGGGGATTTACATACTCGATAAAGAGTGTGACCGTTACCCTTGGCATATTGCTCTTCTGAGAATATTGCTCGTTCTACTCCCTCGGGCCAGGCTAGATGTTGGTTTACAGGAGTTTCAAATCTCTTAGATTCAGTGGGCATTCAATTGGATCGTCTCCCTCCTTTCTGATATTCCTTGGATGCTCTTGGTCACCATTTACCTACTAGACAAGAGTTGAACAAGATCATCAGGGAGGGCATCTACAAGAAGTTTGTCCAGGTCACCTGGGTCAATCCTCCAGGAGGGTTGCACCCAAAGATGGCCTTCTATGCTGAGCACTTCTTGGAGTTGAGAGACAGGTTCATTATTTGACCCCAATATACGTTTTACCACTAGATGCATATTCCTCACATTCCTCTAGGCCAGTTCAGAGTAGGTTCTCATATACTTCAGGTAGAGACGGACCACCATATTGATAGGTCAGACATAATTTGTTAGGTATGTCATTTACAGGAAGTAGAGACTGAGGTGCACTTCATTTTTGGATGTGCTCTTTGCTACGAGATCAGAGGAAGGTTCCACTGCTTGTTCAAAGACTCTCAGACCCTCACAGACTTTTTCAGGTATCCCGATCAGAGATGTTTGACCCTATATATGTAGGAGGTTATTAGGTTCTGAGCGCATATTCTTAAGCCTCCCATTAGACCAGACCCCACGTAGAGGATCATGACATTTTGCAGGGTACTACCTTCAGTCAGGGGCACAAAGAGAATGATTGATACCGTTTCATATCCAAAATCTAGACTAGTGACGATTCGTGGGACCTCACCCCGCCACACGAGACCCCAACAACTAAACCGTCTTAGATTCATCCCTGGGAGATGGACTAGGTCCTCCAGAACTCAGTAGTGCACAAAATCCCCCAGACAACGAGTTAGTGGACAATCTGTACCTCCCATTGACCCTTCATCAAGTCAGCAAACTTTGTGGAATTTTTTCCAGTGCTCTTCAGTCAGTCTCGGATGTTAAGAGAGATGGCTTTGATCCTCTTCGTCAGGGCATTCCATACATTGTATATTTTATGTTCCTGCATTGTACCTTTTATGTTCATGCATTGACATCTGAGAGATGGCTTTGATCCTCTTCGTCAGGGCATTCCATACATTGTATATTTTATGTTCCTGCATTGTACCTTTTATATTCATGCATTATATTTTTTTTTTATAGGAGACCATTTAGTTCTCCCGCATTTTATGGACATCATTGTATTCAACAGTGCCTTTGACCTACTTTGTAGTCATTAGTTGGACATAAATATAGTTATTTTATCTTATCTTATCTTATCTCTGGTTCTAACCCTGAGCTTTTCCTTGTACCAAAAAAAAAAAAAAAAAAAAGATTTTGAAAAAAATCTGACAAAATTTTTGAGAACTCTCGGTTATAGTTGTCATGCTTAGGGATTTTGGGCACAAAAAGTAGCCTGATTTTGGGGAAGAATGGCTTTGCTAGCAAAATTGTGGCCTCCAAGACAAGGCCTAAAAAATTACAACATGAAATGGTCATGCTTGATGTCCATTATTCCTTCTCCTTATAATAACCAAAAAGAGCATTGTTTACCTAGTCCACAACTTCACCCAGAATTTATCAGTGGAATCCATTCAAATATTCTTCCAGAAATCTGATTATGGGAATATTTAAATAATTTTTTAATAGATTCAACATCATAAAAAACTCACGAAATACTGAAATCTTAAAAACTCCTGAAATACCCCAATCTTAAAAACTTAAGAACTGTAACCCACTTTCTCAAAATCATGTCAGAATACCAAACCAGATCAAAATTTTAAAAACTTAAGAACTGTAACCCACTTTCTCAAAATCATGTCAGAATACCAAACCAGATCAAAATTTCGAACCCGTTTAGACCCCACCAAAAACCCCACCAAAAAGTAAGTCATAATTGAAGGGCGGGCTTTTCCCACGGCTGAATGGAAGGATCCGCACGCGCTTGCTAATAAGACAAATTTTCAAGGTATCTACGGGAAACAGTCACATGCTCTACAATCCCATTGACAAATCCTGTCAACATAAATTGCCCAAAACTCAGTCCATTATGGAACTTTTTCATTTCTTTCTCAGTTGGTTTGGACTTCTTCCCCGCATGGAAACTAATTGAAGCTTTGCTTTTGATTGTATTTAAGTTTCGAAGCTGTTTGTACCATAATAACAACATGTGATAATTCTCTGCAACGTAGCATTGAATTGTTATGTATCCCAAATCCATTTTCAAGTTAATAAGAAAACCAACGAAGAGAACATGTGATACCAACCAGAGTTTTTTTTTTTACAAATTTCAGGTCCTTAAACATCTTTTTTTCGACAAGAAAACCAACGAAGAGAACCTGTGATAACAACCAAACTTCTTCAGGAATTTGAAGCGTGTTGAAATGTATAGGATCCTTACTCTAAATAACTTATTAGAAGAATTAAAACCCTCCCACCGCAAAATTTGTTGACTCATCTGCCCCTAAAATTTGGAGACTACTAAACTCCCATCAGAACTAAAAACGGTTGGATTAAAAAATCCCTAATACTAGTTTTGTCACTTCTTACGCATACAAAAAGACTAAACTGGGAAACTAAATTTGGATAAACATTCTTCAATCCCATCTGAAATAAACCATGATAAAGCCTTATTACTCCACACTAGACGAGACTAATCATAGATTTAGTCCATAACGACCAGAGAAAAGGGGGTTAAAACGTGTAGACTGCAAACCCCATTAAACCAAACTGTCAATTTTAAATAGGCCATTAGACTCTAATTAAACCACACTGACGAGATTAACGTGCAGGCATGAGTAAATTTTCAAACTAGTAACATTGAGATGGGGCAGTTCGTCAAAAACACTCTGAGGTAATTCGGGCAAATCGAACCCAAGATTTGCTCCAAGCCAAGGCTGGGGTAACATGTTGAGATTTTCCATTACATCAAAAACAACCCAAGATTTGCCCAAGCCAACGCTGGGATAACATGTTGAGATTTAACATGTTGAGATTTTCCATTACATCAGAAACAATAGGCATTAGTAAACTTTGATAGTAAATTTTCAAACTAGTAAAATTGAGATAGGGGCAGTCAGTCAAACACACTTTCTGAGGCAATTCGGGCAAATCGAACTATAACATGTTGAGATTAGATTTTCCATTACATCAGAACAGTAGCATTAGCATTAGTAAACTTTCAAACTGGTAAGATTAAGTTGAATGGATAATCAGTCCCATGTTTCTAGAATAGCAGTTATGAATAACAATTAGTCCAAACAATCGATTCCAAAAGTGCAGCAGTTAGTGCAATAGAAACAGAGTAAAACATTCAGATTACAAATACCAGAGGCAGCACACTCCAGGGTCAGTGGTTCAATCACACTGCTTGCCATTCCCTTACACGTTATTGAAAAAACAGGTTGGTAAGCAGATTTGCACACAAAAGATAACTAGCAAAAGAAAGAAAGACAAACAAAGAATCCATACAAGCAATAAAAGGTTTAACTTAGTCAAATGTGACGTGGTTTGTATTCCCAATTCACACGTCTGTAGGTTTAGCTTAGTCAAATGTGATGTGGTTTGTATTCCCAGCTCAAATATCAGTAGGTTTAACTTAGTCAAATGTAATGTGTTTTGTCTTCCTAACTCGGAGATCAGTTAATTTTAAAAAGGTTTGTCTTCCCAACTCAGAGATCAGTTAGTTTTACAAAGGTTTGTCTTCCCAACTCAGAGATCAGTCAGTTTTAAAAAACAAACAGGTTGGTAAGCAAATTTACACAAAACAAAAAATAACCTGCAAATTACAAAAGAAAGAACGACATGCAGAGAACTCAAACAAGCAATAAGAGGTTTAACTTAGTCAAATGTGATGTGGTTAGTCTTCTTAACTTAGAGATCAGCAAGGGACAAAGTAGTGTTCAGTTCCTTTCTGAATCTCTAGCAGCCAAGTTGATCTAGAGGTTAAGTACTTCAGACAACGCCCTCTAGCAAATGGGTCAATGGGTCTTTTAAAATTTTACCCCAGTAACCCAAACCATCATGCAATGCTCATGAACTTCAAGAACATTTTTAGAGGTCTGAGTCTGATTTCTAATAGTATTTTGAGATGCAACATATGGGAAGACTACATAGATCTTTGCCAAGAAATGATGAGCTACATTTTTGCAACAAAGGATCTGAAAGTTCCTTCCTTAGGCAAGACACCATACGACAAAAGCACCCAACACTGCAACAAGAACAGCCAACACTAAACCCTTCCCGAGGTGACCGAGGTGAACATGTTACATATGAGGATGAAACACACATTACTTTTCTTAATGATAAGGCTCAACCAAGCTGTACATTGAACACAAGGCTTAACCAAGCTGTACATTGAACACGAGCTTAATCATTAGCCCCAACCAAGCTATACAACCAAGCTGTACATTGAACACAAGCTTAATCATTAGGCTCAACCAAGCTATACATTGAACACAAGTTGTACATTAAACACAAGGTTTAACCAAGCTGTACATTAAACACATGGTTTAAACAAGCTGTACATTAAACACGAGCTTAATCATTAGGGTGAACCATGTACATTAAACAGGATATATACATGAATATGAATATGAGACATTCATAGTGAAAGAACTTCCCAAATAGAAAAAGATATGCTGCCAATTCTGCAGCACCTTTGTTGTTGAACTCATCAATTACCGATACTGCACAAAAACCCAATTGCTGAATTAAAATAATTTTCAATTAAACAACAAAAATCCTTGTCATAATTTCACATTTTTTCAATAGCATCATGCAAAATATTTCAGTATAGCATCATACAAAATAAAAATATGGACTGGTGTCTATGGGCAATTCAATTCACAATCCCTATCATAATATCAAATTCAATTGCTTTATGAAGTATGGTGTAAATTATAAGAGTTAACTGTGTATGAAGTATGATGTAAACTATCAATTTAAAAAAAATATATAACCAAAATCTAACACTCATAATATAATTTAGAGTCCAGAATCTAACACCCATGATATAATTTAGATTTAGAGTCCAGACAGTGAAGACACCAAATGCACTATTCTGACATGTGAAGAACATAGAAGAGGTTGTAACATGGAAATATAAAGAAGTCCAACAGAAAAATATATACCTTAACAAAGCCAATGTCTTTGGTATAAGCCCGAAAGCACTGTCGACATAACATCATACCATATTTCCTAATCAACCCATGTGAGTTCCCACACACCCGACTGATACAAAAGTCACAGAGAATCCATGGCGAAATGCATATTATGCAGTTAGGGGCACCATATAGAATCTAGCGAGAGTGGATAATTCAATTCATTAATGAAATGAAGAATGTAGTGAATGATCAGTTTGCGAGTCTTTATTTTCAATTATGAAATTTCCATCACTATTCATCCATACCAGATGCGGCGTGTCTTGGGATGAGAATTCCAGACTGTAGAGTGACCCATCTTCGATACAACAGCACCAAATTCGACCTCACGACCTCTATAATTTGTGAAAGTTGAAACCCCCAAAGTAGATGGAGGGTATGAGCGCAAAGTCAGTTAGTCCGAGGCTCATTTTTTATTGTTTTATTTGATGAATCTTAATTGGTACGTGTCGAGACTTCATTAATAAGATGACACGTCCATTATCACCGTAAAACAGAATTTCATCTCCATGTATTGTCCGAAAGGCTATCCGGAGAGCCGTAGTAATTTCATCTCCATGTATGGTCCGAAAGGCTATCCGGAGAGCCGTAGTTTAATTAGTGTAGTTTAATTAGTAGGAGGAATTGTCTGGAAAGTTATGGAAATTCTAGTGATATTTAGAAAAAAATTGAAAAAGATTTTTTAAAATCTAAGATAGTTGTTAAAAATTTTAGGTGTCTTGAATGTTTTTTATGATGCTGAATCCATTTCCACCATCAAAAACACCATTCATTCAGACACTGTTTCTATAAGATTTTTTGAAATTTTTTTGCCAAATTCTGACTACTTTTGATGGTCCAGACAATTCTTCCACCGATTCCATCCAATACGTGCTCATTCACTGCCCTAATTTCCTCAGGGGACAACATTTATCGATTGTTACATCCTAATGATCAACTTAGGGTAGTTGTATGATTTGAAGTTGGCTCAAGCTAAGTGTAATTGGATTGTAGATTCCTTAATTGGATTGTAGATTCTCCAATGATTTAGAAGAAACTTTTTCGAATGATTTAGAAGAAATCTTTAAAATGGGTTTTTTTAAGATAATATAGGTGGTACTATTTGTAAATTGATTTTAAATATTAAAATTTGGAAATACAAAATTGGGGATATTTGTAAATTGATTTTAAATATTAAAATTTGGAAATACAAAATTGGGGATGAGATTTGCTTTCATATTGTTTGTATTTTCTACCTACCAACTATGAACTATAGGTAATAACTAATTAGTTCATAACCACCACCTTTAGATTGCGTTCTAATTATTATTATTATTATTTTTGGTTGTATATTTTTTTTTATATTTTTATGAGTATTTAAAAATTATTCACAAAAATACATTTTATAACATATGAAAGAAATTGTAAATTGTAATTAGTTTCTTAAACATAATGAAATTATTAATTTCAAAATTTTAATCTCAACAACTTCTTCACATATTTAATTATCAATAATAAAATGTATTTATGTTTTTTTAAGATAAGCCAGTGCTGTGCTAGCCCCAATTGATATCTACTAATTAGATACCATCACCAAGATTTCCTGAAAGGTCAGTGCCCCCTCCGCATCAAATTCCCATGAGATTTGAGTATTTACTTAGTAGAAATAAGTCATCACCACTATGTAGGCTTTCATTTTTTATACTTGCATTGGTGGTGGATAATCCTTTACATGTTAAGCATTTTGTGATCTTTTAATATTTTATGTATAAATTAATGATGGTCTCCCCTGATGTGTGAGTGGTAATGTAAATTTAGAAAAATGTGTTAGTATCCATGTCAATTTAGGAAAACAACAATACTTTAATTTGGAGGGATATTTAGAAATATTTACCTAATAAAATTGAAGAAGTATTTACTAAATAAATTTGAACAAATTTGAAGACAGTGTCAATGTAAATTTAGGAAAACAACAATATTGCAATTTGGTGGGATTTTTAGAAATATTTATCTAATAACTTTGAAGAAGTATTTATCAAATTTTGAAGATGGTTTAAAAAGATTAAATGTGAAAAAATGAATTAGCTTTTTGATAATATAAATTTAATTTATAAATCAGTTAGGTTTAACTATATGAACTAACTGAATGTTAACCAATTAGCAAAATATTTGCTTAATAAATATGTTACAAAATTTATAAAGGCTAAAAAAAATATTGTTGTGGTGGATAAAATATATATATATTATATATATATAATATATAGTAAGTCATTATATACTTGAAATTATATAATACGAAGTCATTAAATACTTGAAATTATATAATTACAAAAGTCATTATATACATGAAACTACAAGACTTTTTGTTAGTGCAATCATATAATTTTTAATGTTTGTAGATTTTTGTGGGGTGGGTAGATTTTTATGGGTTGGGTTCTCGGATTGACATATTTCTTTCACAGTAGATATATTTGAATGTTGAGATTTCGAGTCTACAACAAGACCCATCGTCAAGACTAAGACTAAGGTCGAGAAAAACATAAACGAGTCAAAAGTAGGACAACGGTTTAGAAAAACAAGACAAAAATCTATAAAAACATAAAAGAGTAAAAATATAAACATAAAAGAGTCAATAAATACCAGGAGTACAAAAAAATTGACCAACAAATATTTAATTAATTTTTTTTAATTAGATATTTATTTTCAGCTTCTAGGATCATAATGAATTAAACAAAGCCTTTTGGTAGAAACACATGAGAATTTTTTTATATTTCAATATTTATCTTTTTATATGTTTGTAATAAATAATCTATTAAAACAATATATTAATATATTAATAATTAAAATATATTAATAAAATCAAATTAATAAAAAACATCAAATCTTTTTTTTTTAACATAATATACTTCTGAACCCATAAATATTTCAAAGTACCTATTATGTGCTACTTAATAATTAAATATTTAATTAAAATATATAAATATATTTTTAATTAGTTAATATATTAATACTATATTTATAAAACACATATATCCTTATCTAATTTTTTATTTAAAATTAATTATTTCATATATAAATAATTAATGTAACTTATTAGTTTAATAATAAATTATATATTTAATAAAACATTAATAATTTAATTAATTTAATATATTAAATATTAATGAATATAAATTTGATTTAATTAATAATGGGTTAAATTAATGTTAATTTAAATAAACCATTTATAGTTTGAGAGAATTTATTTTAATTAAGCATTCTTAGATTATAATTGTTAAAGGTTAACAATATCATAAGGGTTTCGTTCAATGAACCTCTAACATATCACGTTCGGTTCGTGGCATACTAAACAATACCCTTAATTTGACTAAATATTGGAAAATACCTCTAAAAATCACATTATTTAACTGCTTACCAATACAAATACAATACACATTCCCAATTTAAAAACCCCTACTTTCACTAGATATTCTAGGTATCCATTTTTTCATTAACATTTTTTATACCCCTTTACATTTTGTCATTAATTTTGAGCTTCATTTTTTATCCCTTCTAATATAAAAACCCCTTGCCCCCTATATATCCCCCAATATGAATGCACGTGGTATGGTATTGCTCCCCCAAAGAAATCCCTATGAGTAATACTAATGGAGGAATGAGGGGTAAGCGGGAAAGATTAAAGGTTGTATTTATGTGTAAGGAGAGGTACCTAGTTTTTGCTAACTTCTTTTCCCCTATCTCTGTTGAGATTGTTGGGGTGTTTTATGATTTCAAGTGCTTCACGCATCTTCCTCTTGTAATAATGGTTCTCTTTGGATAGTAATTCCACGTCCTCTAGGCAAATATGATGACTAGTCATATACGACCAAAAAAAAGTTATATTGTAAATAAATAAGGGATGTTTTTGAAGATTTTCATATATGTCAAGAGAAACATGTATTAAAAATAGTAGACACCATTAAGTTTTCAATTTATTTATTTATAGTCTGCATAGACTACTTGTATTTGTAGGTTCATGGACAATTGTCTAGCTTATAGAAAAATAACATCAAATGTGTGTGTGTGTGTGTGTGTGTGGTTTCATGGAAAATTGTCTAACTTATAGAAAATAACGTCAAATGTGTGTGTGTGTGTTTTCATCTATTTGCAACTCAAACTACTAGGTTTGTGATTATGAACCTATATCTTAAGCAACCAACTCATTGTGCACTTAAGCTTCCAACCAGGTAAAAATTTAAATTTAAACAAGAGCATTTCTTGTGGCTAGGAATGTGCACAAGTTATTGCAACTAAGAACTTTAACGCATGGGAAATGGTTGAGGTGGTGTTAGGGGGAAGGAGGAGGAGGAGATAGGGAATGATAGAGGGTCTAAGGGAGAAAAAGAGAAAGAGAGAGAGATATAAGAGTGGGTGGGGTAGAATGAGAGAGAGAGAGAGAGAGAGAGAGAGAGAGAGAGATAAGAGGGGGTGGGGTAGAATGAGTGAGTGAGTGAGGGGTAAAGAGGGGGAGAGGGAGAGTGAGTGAGAGTTGAAAAGTGAGAGAAATAGTGAAAGAGGACAGGAAGGGACAGTTGTGGGGGGAACGGAGAGAGTTGTGGGAGACATGGAGGGAGATATAGAGAAATTTGGAGGGAAGTTTTTATGAAAAAGGGATTTAGGGAGAAAGATATATATAGAGAGAGAGAGAGGGTGAGTGAGAGGTGGGGGTAGAGAAAGAGGGATAGAGGAGGGGAAGAGAGAGGAAGAGTGGGAGATATAGAGATGACAGGGAGGAAGGGGAAGATAATGAAAGAGGGATGGAATGAGGTGGAGAGAGAGAAGGATAGAGATAGAGATAAACATAGAGAGAGGGGGGGAAGTTGGTTTTGAATGAGGGATTGGTAGAGAGATATAAGGAGAAAAAAAGGAGAGAGCGAGGGAGATAGAGATAGATTTGGAGGGGGAAGAAAGGGGGAATAAGAGAGATAAAGAAAAGAGTGATGGGGAGGCGAGAGAGTGAGAGGGAGATAGAGGAGGAAAGAGGGAGCGAGATAGAGATAGAGATGGAGGTGGGAGATAAAAGGGGGAGAGAGAGAAGTTGGGGCGAGATATAGAGAGAGAGAAGGGAAGATAGAGACAAAGATGAGAGGGAAGATAAAGGGAGAGAGGGATGAAAGAGAGAGATAGAGAAGGAGAAAATATATATAATATAATATATATATTTATATATATAATATATATATATTGTGTGTGTGTGGTTTGGTGGGGGGGGGGGGGGGGGAGAAGAGATATAAAGAGAGTGACGGAGGAGGGGAGAGAATATAAGGGAGAGAGAAGGAGGAAAGAGGGGTGAGATAAAGACATAGGATGGAAGAGGGTGATAAAGGAGAGAGAGATAGAGAGGGAGATTATCATATATATAATATATATATATATATATATAGTAATATAATATATTATATATATAAGTATACCACACACATATTATATATATATATTATACCATATATATATATAATCTAATATCTATATACATATACCATATACATATAACATAATACATATACATATTTTATATATATATATATATATAGAGAGAGAGAGAGAGAGAGTAACCCCTCTTGTGGAGAAGATGGATCTCCCTAGATCTCAAACAAAATCGAGTAACAAACAAGAAAAAAACTGCTATCTTTCCTTAACTTATGATTTATTGAAACAAGTAATATGTAAGGGATCACTTTCCAGGTTTACGAAATTCCTGTTGAAGTCCTTTCAGTGTCTTCGATAGTTAGCTTCTCCTTGATGCTTTAAAGACTGTTTCAGCGCTTTCCATAACTTCTCCATGATGTTTTGAAGGATATCTGCATAGAAAGAAACACACAAAGGTTCAAAGCATCTAGTATATAAAATTAAATATAAATGAAATATTTAACTCAACATATATCACAAATTGAATCAATAACCAATCATAACCTATGTGAGTGATCAAGGAATATCACAAATGATATCAGAATGGACATGATTAGGAAAGAAAAATTGATTTTTATTAAATAAAAGGGAGAACAAAATTACAACCTCAAAGCCTTGATGTTACAAGCTTCTTCCCACAATCTTCGACCTTCTCCTTGGATGAAAATCCTTCTAGCCTTATTTATACAACATAAGCCTACCTTCAAATAGTCCTATCCCATCCTTTGGCTTGTGTTTGACCTATAGGACAAGAGGAGGAGTTTTAGGATCCTCTTCCTAAGGGATGAGATCCACAAGGAGAGGGAAGTAGCACCATTCCCACAATCTTCGGCCTTCCTTGGATGAAAATCCTTCTAGCCTTATTTCTGTAGCATAAGCTTATCTTCAAATAGTCCTCTCCAATCCTTTGGCTTGTGTTTGATCTATAGGACAAGAGGAGGAGTTTTAGGATCCTCTTCCTAAGGGATGAGATCCACAAATGGTGGGATAGGCGATCCACAAGGAGAGATAAGTAGCACCATGATGGGAGGGATCGGGCTTCAGTAGGCATCCATTTGAAGTCGTTAGTTGGGAAAGATTCGACTAACATAGATTTTAGACTTTATTTTTTTATTTTTTACTTGTGTTGAGACCTGAAACAATCAATCAAATGTTGCAATGAAATATAAAATCATTGCTGAGGTAGGCATTCCCATACTTAGAGCATAAATGTCTCAAATAACTAGTATGGAAATACATCTAAAGATCCATGTTAATAAGTGACATAGTAGGGATGTAGCCATTAATGGATCTATGTTTACAATCATGAATGTTTATTAACTCCATGCTTCCTGGATGGATGAAACTAGATCCAAGGTCTTGATCTCCATCTCTCGATCTATAGTAGAAATCTAGTCATGCGAGTGAATGTCTCGTAGTCAGACATGGTAGAAACCACTTGATTACCAGTTAATGATGTGAATCGTTAACAAGCACGAGAGAAACCACCAATAATGATAGTGGTTCTCAAGGTACTTCTAGTACAATCTATGTAGTGTGAATAGATGTGTTGAAATTGAACACTTAGAGAATCATTCGATTGAAGGTTAATGATGAGAACCTATTGTCAAAGGTGATAAACCTGCCATTAAGGCATGTAGATTCCAAGGTATTGAGAAAGATTTCTAGATCATTTCCTAGATAGTGAGTTGAAGTCGAGAGGAAGTGACTCGTCACAGGAGGGCCTACGTAACGAAACTCATGTCAAGTTTTGAAGAATAGAATTTTGGAGTAATCCATGATTGATTCAGGGATGGTCAATGCAATTGAAGGCTATGAATTGCAAGGTAGTTTTGACCAAGGTTGGAATTCTCTTGAACATATTGGCGACATGACATTTTGACTTGGCAGCATTTGACTCAAAAATAATACCCAAAACCAACTGAAGACTTTCAATGAGGCACGGTAAATTAGGAGACAAATGGATTTTCCAACCAAGAAAAGTGACGAGGCGTCATGTTCAACTGTGACATACTGCCTTTTGTAATATAAAAACATACGTTCTTTCCAAATTCTCCCCCACCATTACTAACAAGTGCTCGTTATTTTTGGTAAGCTTGAGGAGGATAACATATGCTTGTCTTTCAAGCTCATCCTTCGGATGAGTCCTTCATATTTATTTTAACAAACCCTAGGAAGGAGTGGTTAGTCTCGTCATGATTGACAATTCCTACACTATCTAAGTTTTACGAGTCTAGTGAAGGGGTAACTCGATGTCGTTTTCATGTTTAAAGAGTTTGAAAAGACATGAAAAAAAACCATTCAATTATTTCAATGTAAAATTTAAAGAGCCTAAAGAAAGTAAAGCTCAATGTTTTTCATCTTTAGGAGTCAGGGGAAAAACATATGTAAACTCCACATTGTCCTTTTTCGTATATTTGGTCTCTCAAGCTCGGAAAAGGGTTAAATAATGTAGGAGAGAACTCTATTGACCATGGTTAGTCAACATATACCTTTTTCGTAAATAGTCTAGTTCAGTCCATAAAAGGGGTAAACTTATACTGAATAGACGATTATTCATTTACTTTTATGAGTTCGAATAGATAAGTACTCGACAATCTTTCCATGTTTAGGGAGTCTAAAAAGGGCATAAAGAGAACTCCTAGTTTCACTTTTTTCATAAGTTTTTAACGAGTTCCAAAAAGTGATAAAAATGTACTCATCACCAAAATTATTCATTTTCGTAAATAGCCTATGTTCCGCACATTTAAACTCAAAAATAATAGTCACTTCTCAAAAGTATAGTAAAAGCATTACAAAATTGGATTTCATAGGCTAATAGGCAAAAAATATTATTTTAATGGGCTTAGCAACCTATAAAAATCCAAAAAAAGTAAAAACTTTTTACCATATGAGAGTGGTTGAGTGCATTTTTCACCAAGAACTTCAAAGGTAGATTTTGGGAAAACCGTTGGACCAAATTACTAGTTGTCTTTTGCAGGTAAATGATCTCTCTAATATCTCATTTTCATTGCTTTACTTTTGCTTTTCACTGTGTGTTTAGTTTTTTTTTTTTTTTTGGGGTGGGGGGGGGGGGTTATCATTTGAAAATCGCCATCGGTGTGCGCATTTTCTCTTCATTAGGCTTGCACACACCGACCAATTTTTTTTATACATAAAAATGAGATTTACACAGTTTCTAAGGATAGAACTACACAAATTCACATTGGTCTTAAAAGGCGGCCACACACAACATTGAGGGCTTTGAAAAATTAATAAAAACACCCAAATGTTTTGCCAAAATCATCACAATGTTTTCTAATGATTTTCCATGTTTATTTGCGGGGTTTTGATATACAAAAGTGGAGTGGAGAGAGCGTGAACACGAAGAACATGATATAGTAGCTTTAAACCATACAAAAACATTACAGGCTCTGAGAAACTGTGGCATGTACAAATTTTCACAATCCCAGACATGAAGGCCCCGTTAGATTTGTTGGAATGGATGGTGAGAAAATGGAATGTACAGGAGGAGTGCTTCCTGATTGGAGGTCATAGACTCACGATAGATGTCGATGACATCCATTTCTTGTTTGGGATCCTATGTCGTGGAGTTAATATTTCTCTGTATGGGCGTAAATGAGGTAGTGAAACAAATGCCACTTACCTAGTGAAACATTGTTTTCTAGGGGCCGAACTCAAAGACAGGCGAATTGATATCAAAACCATTGAGAGGCTCCCTTTGATGGCTATTGGATTTATAGTTGCACGATTATGTGGGAGTGAAACACTTCAATTACTCACCAATGCTCAGATATATATTTTCCTAGAGTGCTTGAAGCCTACAATATTTAACTAGTGTGAAGGGGTAGTTGCCAACTTGAAAGGGAAACTAAGTAGAGTGAAAAATGGTAAACTCAAAATTTTTGTGTATGGTGCTTTTCTTATCTCATTTTCTCTAGAGAGGATCTCCCTTCTTGTCCCATAGGTAGCCATAGAAGGAGGAGGACCGTGATATCCTCACATGCTGAAGTGGGTCACATTGATGGCACGCCATATAGGTGGTGATAGCCCAACTATTCGATATACTCCTGATTTATTTGGATGGTTGAAAAATTAGATTGTTATGATCGAATAATTTCCACATGCATGCATGGATTACATAGGGGATCTAGATACCACTATTAGTTGAAATTCAGTGGGGTGACCTAAGTAAAAATTTCAAATTTTGGTTGTTTTGTATTTTTCAATTTTTTGTATTTTGGCATCCAAAAATAACTATCTAAAATGATCATGCAAATGTGGGCCCGGTGAGACCAGCGAGACTATGCAGATCTGACAGGTGTGTTGAGAAGCCAGAAGCTCCTGTAGTACAAAACCTCGATGCAACAAAGGCTTTAACTGAGCTGGAGCACAACCTATAGAGGTTGACCCTAGACAACCCAGAGGTTAGGATTGATGACTTTCCTCTCCACTATCAGAGGCACACCATGGGGGTTCTAAGACCAATTAGTTGCTTGCTACGATGAGTATCTTGCACTATTGTTTGCTACCATGATCATCATGCATAGCTAGTAGTCTTAGGGATATATTTTGTTTTTTGATGATGTATCGACATGTTCGTATAATAAAGGCCACAGGGCCTCATGTCTTTGGATGAAATTTTGTAAAGCCACACTTTTTACAAACATTTTAACTAATGAAAACTGCTACTTTTATCTTAGTTTATCTTGTACAATATATGGATGAATGTAGTGTTTGCTTTCTTACATATATTACAAATGTTGATTTAACACATAATTAGCTAATGCATCAATTAATGTGTTTAAATGTCTTCGAATATGTTGATATTTGATGTAATCAAACTCTCTTTCCAAGGGAGGAACCCACAAAACCATTCTTAACATCACAGAACTTGTTACCAAATAGACATCGTTTAAATGTAATACTATGAGTTGAGAATCTAACATAATGATCAACTAGAGAATACCAAACGAAATTGCGTCAGATAATAGCTCAAAAAATGCACTATACTTTGTGATGTTATTCGTTTTTCGACCAAGGTATATCCAAGTACTACAACTAGCGCCATCAGAAAAGCCAATATAAGTTTGAGGGAACATTGACATCTGCAAATCAAGTTTAACATAAGATAAGCAGGAGAAGTAGTAGAAAATCGTAAAAAGATGCTAAAATTACCACACACAAAATATGATACAACAATATACAAATTTTTCACTGAGTGATTTAAGCATAATATTTCTTTAGGTAAAGACCATTTCTGGGGTTTCCTAAAGAAATGTTGTCATAATCAACAAGCTCATAAGTGCCTTTTTCCATTACATGTTTTACAATATAAGGACCATGCCACATGGGCTCAAATTTACCAGCACCTAATTTATCGTGCTCTTAATCATAAACCAAGACTAGGTCACCTTCTGAATATGAGCGAGGTTTTACATTTTGATCAAACTGTGTCTTAACTCATTTCTTATGAGTCTCACTAGCTAATGCAACATCACAATGAGTCTCATCTAGTTGTGTTAAGTACAAAATACGTTCCTCCTTTACAAAAGTGGCTGGTAGCAATTCGATCACTAGTTTTAATGATGGTATTTCACATTCAATAGGCAATACTGCTTCCAGGCTGTAAACAAGCTAGAAGGAGTAAAACAAGTTGAAGTTTTTGTCAAGGTACAATATGCCCAGAAGGTTCGAAAAAACATTAGATGCCAATTCTGTTTATGAATTCCTACAATTTGTTTAATCATGGTGGTCAAAACCTTGTTTACGTCTTCTACTTGGCCATTTTCCTATTGGTAATATGGAGTAGAATTGTCATGGCACAAGCCTAGCTTCGCAATAATTTTGGTCATAATAAAGTTTCAAAAACTGCTACCATGGTCCGTGATGATGGCATGTGGAACATCGAACCTAGAAATCACACGATTGAATATGAAAATAGTTTTAGTTTCACCATCATCCTTATATGTAGGCATTTCCTTGACCCATTTCGTAAAATAATCCACTGCTAGGGTAATGCACCCATGCCTCCTGGATGAGTGAGGGCTACATGTAAGGAAACCGATGCCCCATTATGAAAAAGAAACAAAAACAATGATTGGGTGAAGAGGAGTTGGAGGTGCACACATTTTATGATCGTAGATTTGACAACTGTGGCATTTTTGGACTGCAGTTATACAATTTTTGAACATTAAAGGCCATAAATACCCATTGCGTAAAATCTTTTGGGCAGTGACAAACCCTGACATATGATTGCCACAAGCTCCAGAAAGGCAACCATTCAATCCCTTTTCAACTTCCTCATGATTCAAACATCGTCTAAAGATGGAATGAACACCACGAAGATAAAGTGTATCTCCAACAATAGTGTATTGTTGGGATTGGTACTGAATATGACGATGGTCAATTCAAGTCAATTCTGGCCGAAAAGTTTGGGTTTGGAGATACACGTTAATATCTCCATACCAAGGGTCTAAAGTACTTATAAGAAAGAGGGATTTATCTGTAAGAGAATCCTTTCCCATGGTTTTGTGTCTCAGTATAGGGAAAGTCACATAACAACTCGACAAACACCAATGATTTCTTGGACTTAGATTTTATGTATTCTAAATCAAATTCTTGTTGTGCCGAGAAGCGCTCGACAACCCATTTTAGGGTGGATGGGTGAGCGTTAGATGTGAGATATTAATTTTTAGAAGTGAGATGTGAGATATTTTTTAAATTCAATTTTTATATATTGTAATTTTATTTTTTATTAATAAAATTACGAACAATTTTTTAGATAAAATAAAGTATAATATACATATCACATTAAAATATATAACATATAAATAGTGCTTATAAATTAACATTCATTTTACAATATAAATTGAAATAATGGTTGCATAACCATCTTTAAATTTAATTGATAAGCCAATAAAAAATGATATTTACAATATAACAAAATTTTTAATCATAAATATTTACCATGGATATTATTAACTTTTAAATAGGAATTTTTACAATACCATGCACCAATACCGACAAGAGAAAGATAGAGAGAGGGAGGGAGAGAGGGAGAGGAGAGAAAAAAATCATAATACCATGGGCTAAGACCATGGTTTGTCAATACCATGGGCCATCTAGGCTTTTGATTATTATGTTATGGATCTAGGCTTTTAATCCAACACCATGGCCATTGGCTTATCAATACCACATGCCCAAAAACCATAACTTATTTCAAAATCAAAATATTTTACAAATAATTAATTTTAATTTAATTTTATAACATTTTTTAATTAAATCTAAAAGAAAAAGTTTATAATTACTTTTGGGGTATATCTAAAACCCACCATCATTCAACAACTACTAAAAATAATTCCCATAGAGATTAAATTGAGGTTTTGATAAATTAAAAATGAGAATACTTTTATCTATACAAATATGAAATTTATATAATATAAATAATATTATAACGAACCAGGATAGATGCATTTTAATAAAAGATCCACACAAAGAGAGAAAGAAAAGTGACTAACAGTGATAGAGGAAAGATAGTGCATGATTCTTTTAAGTTTTATTTTTGTATTTTCTTTGACATGATTGATCCAAAATATAGGTTTAATATTTTACAACCAATTATGTTAGATAATTTCTTAAATAAAATACAATGGGATCATATTTATAAGAGAGGGAGTGAGGTGGAGGAGGAATAGAGTGGGGGAGAGAGACATAGAGGTGGGAGAGACAAGTAGAGAAGAAGGAAGAGAGAGAGTAGGGGGAGATATGAGGAGAGAGGGAGGGAAGAACAAAGACATTGAGAGATAGAGGTGGAGAGAGAGAGGGAGTGATAAGGGAGAGATGAAGATGGAACGAGGGAGAGAGGATATGAGGGAAGGGAGAGAAAAGGAGATGATAGAGATAGGGAAAGAAGGGGAAGAGAGAGATATGGAGACATAGATATGGAGGGGGGAGAGAAAGGGAGAGAGAGGAAGGAAAAGAGAGGGGACTTGAAATAGAGGAGATAGGGTGAAGAGAGAGGGAGGGAAGAACAAATACATTGAGAGATAGAGGTGGAGAGAGAGAGGGAGTAATATTATAGAGATGAATGTGGAATGAGGAAGAGAGGAGACGAGGGAAGGGAGAGAAAAGGAGAGGATCAAGATAGGGAAATAAGGGGAAGAGAGAGACATGGAGACATAGATATGAAGGGGGGGAGAGGGGGAGAGAAAGAAGGGGAGAGAGAGGGAGATAGTGACAGGGTTGGAGGGTGGAGAGAGAGTCTGTGTGTGATGGGGGGGGTGGGACAGAGGGAGGTGGGAGAGAAAGGGAGAGAGAAAAGAAGAGAG
>APFE031674665.1:0-16002 GCA_000404065.3 Pinus taeda
CCTCCTCCTCCTCCTTGACCACCTCCTCCTTGACCACAACTTCCACCTCCACCTCCACCACCTCCTCCTCCTCCTACTCCATATCCACCTCCACCACATCTACCTCTGTCTCCTCCTCCTTCACCTACTCTTCCTCCAACTCCACCTCCTCCACCACCTCTGCCTTTGGCTACACACATTAAACCACCTCCGCCTCCTCCTCCTCCTCGACCACCACCTCCACCTCTACCTCTTCCTCCACCATCTCCATGTCCACCGCTTCTACCTTGTCCTCCTCCTCCACCTACACCTCGTCCACCACCTTTGCCTCAACCTCCTCCACCACCTCCACCTCTGCATCCATCGCCTCCTCCTCCATCACCTCCACCTCTGCCTCCTCCTCCACCACCTCCAACAACACCTCCTCCACCTCTACCCTCTCCTTGTCCCCCTCCACCTCCACCACCTCTACCTTCTCCACCACCTCGTCCTCGTCCTCGTCGTCATCCTCCTCCACCTCCACCACCTCCACCACCTCAACCTCCGCCTCCGCCTCCTCCACCTCCACCTCCACCTCCTCCTCCCACCTCCGCCTTTTCCTGCACCTCCTCCTCCTCCTACTCCACCATCACCACCACCTCGTCCTCCTCCTCCTTCCCCACCACCTCCTCCTCCACCAATAACACCGCCTCCTCCTCTTCCTTTTCCTCCTCATCCTCTTCCTCCTCCATCACCACCTCCTCCACCTTCTCCTTAACCGCCTTTGCATTTTCTTCCTCCTCCTGCTCCTCCACATTAACCAAAACCACCTCTGCTTCAATCTCATCCTCCTCGCCATCCAGCTCGACCTCTGCCTCCACAAGAAACTTATAAAAAAAATTGCACATCATTCCATTCCCTTTATTTATAATACTTATGGACTAATTCTTCACTCTGGTAATTCAAATATCAATACAGACATGATAATATAACAAATATTAAGTATAAAAATTTGCAATATGAATAAGTAATTATGAGAACAACAATTTAATTAATATGATTTAATTTAGTCTCTAGTTTAAGTTAAATATAATTTTCAGAATTTCACTAACAAAGTTATGATAAAGATAATAAAAATTATTTGTGGTGACTTATGGTTTTCAATATCAAATTTGTAAGAGTTGTGAACATCCAATGTGAACACCAAATAATTGGAGTGCAATGTACTTTAACACGACAACATTCTCTTTTTTTTAGAAAAAAAATGATTGATTAATTTTCACATATTCACATATCTATATTTTTATATTTAAAAATATTAAAAATACATATTTATATTTAAAAATATAATTTAGAATGTTGAATTTATTTGTATATTAAAATTTTCAAAGATATATGATCGAAGCCAAATTCCACTTCCAATTCCAATAAAAAAAAATTGAATCTATTTTCAAATACGTTAAAAAAATGAGACATCAAAGTGTATCACTGACCCGTGAAACATTTCCAATCCGTCATTTGACAAACCTGGAAAGAGGTGAATGTTTGCATGAATTTATATGAATTCAAATTTTTAATCTAGTTTATTGGATCATAATTTTGGTGGTACGGATATCTATGATTGATGTCTAAGTAACCATAAGAAAAAAATTCAGTCCACAGGATTGGGTCGATATAGTAATTGAGGACCAATCTTAATGAAAAAGTATTCATATTTTCAATGTGTGAACAAAAGTATAATGGAAAACCAAAAGTATCAATAAGTATTCCTATAGGTAATAATTACAGAGAAACAACTATAAACCATTGGTCAACATTTCAAAAGTGCAAATAAGATTATCCCTAAACCATGTCCATATCCATAGTTGCAGAAATTATTTTATAAACAACACTTTAAAACAATGATTGTGCCAAGAAAGTTATCCATAAACTTTATCCATAGTTGTAAAAAAAATAATTATAAACCATATTTTAAAACAAGACTCAAAAAGAGACCGGGCTGCAAATGCGCAAACAAAATTATCCATAAACGACATCCATAGTTGTAGAAAAAATTTATAAACCAGGCTTAGAAGAGCCATGGCTCAAGAATGTTAAGATATTTAGAATTGACAGAAATGGATATTTACCTCCACCGTGATTGGAAGTAGATTTATGAAGGGCTAGGTGCGTTAAGCGTGCATCGAACACACAATCGTCGTATATTCAGTCTCATGCTTTCCCAACAAAGATACAGATCGAACACATAACCTTCAAAGATATTCAGTCTCACCCTCTTCCATCAAAGATATAGAACACACGCTCTTCCATCAAAGATATAGAACGAACACACGCTCTTCCATCAAAGATACAGATCGAACACACGAACTTCCTATACTCAGTCTGACACTCTGTCAACAAAGATACAGATCGAACACACGATCTTCCATCAAAGATACATTTCGAACACACGACCATCATATCATATATTCAGTCTCACGAAAATCATCACAGATTGACATGAAATCCGACCAGAACAATGAGGAAACTGCTAGGAAGGAAACGGTTCGAATTCAAGAAAACGGTTCATAAATGGAAAAAGTTATCTAAATTTAGAAAGTAGAATATTAAATTCACTTACAACCCGAAAAAGCGAAAGTCATCTAAATTTAAAAACAAAATATTAATTACATTCAACTCCACAAAAAAAATCAAATTGATAAATTAAAAAAATACAGACCAAAATAATTAACGTTTAAATTTTAAAGAAACGCAAAGTAAAAGACAAAAAGTTAAATCTAAAAAAATTGTCAATTGCTTTTGATGTAAAAGATGGGCAATTTCAAAGTCAAAAAACGAAACAATTGATATTAAATTAAAAAATTAAAAATTAAATTTTAAACTAATATTTATTTTTTTAAAGTAAAAAATGGGCCGTTCAAAATTAAAAGGCATACTATTTAATTGTTTTTGCGTAAAAGACCAAATTTCAAAAGTCAAAAAAGCAATGTGAATTATAAATGCAATGTGTTAAATAACTTTCTCAAACTGCACATAATATGCACAAAGTTAATGCTTAAATCTGAAATGTCAATCTTTATCTAGCTGACTCACACTGCCCGAACTTGTTTGAATTCATACAATAACTGAAAAGTGGTGAAAGTAATTATACATATTTTTTTGCTTAATAACATTTCTCATTAATAAAATTATTTTTTAACTAATAAATAAAATCATATAGATTAATAATCATCTTCGTTCAACTCATATGCATTAATAATCCTCCTCATTAGTAATTAAAAAATAATTAATTTATATTTTTTTCTAAATAATTTTAGGTTGGAAAATTTGAATGATAAATATATAGATATAATATCTTTTTCAAACTTTGAGCTAACCTATTTTTTTCAATATTTCTAAGAGTATTGCAAAACAATGAGGGAAATCATAAGGAAACACACATTGGTTTTACCAGTAATATTTTGATCTATAAAAATATATATTAATATATGTATCTATAAATTCACTAATTATAATGAACTGATTATTAGATATTTCTATATATTGCACTATATGTTAAACCCCACAAAATTGTTCCCCTTATTTAATGTAACATTTGACCACTACAACCACTAAAATATCTGATACAATATGTTCCACTTGACCAAAAACCATTATGAATGTCAAAACACTAATATGACCCACAACCGGTAATTTATTGTGATCACTTATACCCTTAGATAATTACAAACCCTTCCATAATGCAACCTCTAACCATTATTACTATTAAAAAACAATTACATTGATCACTTGATAATTCTTAAGGGACTAACTCTAAAATTAATCAAATCATAGTGCACTATGATATTTAAAACACAATGAATTCTAGAAACTATGACCCCTAGTACACTTCATGATCATGACATTGTAATTCTTGAAATTTTACAACACACATCAATTTTAATGTCTACCACATTAGCTATAGCATTAAAACTATATCTTTTATGTACTTAAAGTGCCATAACATAGTGACAAAGTTGAACGAAGTGTATCTCCAAATTCAATCCCATAAGAAAGGAATATAATAAATGTTCTGCATTTTGGAGATGATATTTTGATTATCGATATTGATCCAAAAGTCACCCTTCGTGAGCCAACACATGGTAGTGGTTTTGATTATCGATATTGACACAAAAAGCACTTTTAGTGAGTTGACATATGGTAATGATCTTCACGAGTACTCACACTTCACCTATTAGATGTTACAATGATGGTGAATATTTTGTAGATCATTTAAAGTCTTAATGTTGGTGTTTGAAGTTCATTTCAACTATTATTCCTTCCATCAATTAGTATTAATCAAATATAGATATGTTTTTTTCTATATTTAGTTATATGTATTTCAAAATTATAAAACTTCTAAATTTCTAATTTGTGAATTTCTATACGGTTTTTTCCTATTTGCACTATTCAATGCAATACGAATAATAAATATTCTTTATTCGGTTTCCATTTATTCATGTTTATATTATTGTGTTAAATATATGTATTATTAAATTTAGTTTTTAATATCTCATTTCTTATTTCTTATTTCTAAATTTTTGCTAATGAAAGAGAGTCATTTTGTAGAAATAGGGAGAGTCTATAATATTAAACTAACTACTCTACAATAAATTGGTCAAATAATTATGACCAAAAATGAATCATTATGAATGTGAAAATGAATCATTATGAATGTGAATGTGTATCATTATGAATGTGAAAATTCTAATAAGTCCATTTCGTTCCCCTCTTTACTAATTTGGCTAGACATGAAACAAACTTCACTAGTTAGTCCTTTGGAAATCTCTAAAAATGTTCTAATAGATGGAGAGTACCTCAACACATACAACAAATGTTTCCTCCCTCATCCCACATTTAATTGTCCCTACAAATAATTGATGTTTGGTATGTTAACTCTTTAGATGTAGACCAACAAGAGATTTTGTATCAGCCTACAACTAACCATATATATATATATATATATATACATATATATTATATATGATATATATATATATATATATATATATATAGTGATTCAGTTAATAATCTAAACATAATATTGCCAATTTCACACACCACAAGATCGAGAAGAACAAGGGAATATACTAGTTACCTGTGACATATATCATAAGAAAATATTAAAGAAAGACCTTCACGAGTGTGGAAAACAAAACGGATGTAACATATACATAAATGGGGATGAGATTTTTCTAGGTGTTCAACTACAAGATCCACAACAACAATAGAATCTACACTCAATTTCATGATTTTTTTTTTTTTAGAATACCCTATAAAGGGTAGAAAAGGAAAGAAGCCTACAAAATTTGAACAATTTCTAGAATAATCTATTAGGCCTGATGTCTTGTAGTTTCTTGGACATGGAAAATATGTATTCATTGAAAAATTAATATAGAAAATGATTGTAGTTCAAAAAACATAAGAACATAAAAAATCGACTCTAGAATAACTCAACATAGAGAGAAGCTCATCATAAGCATACAACCAGGGATAGTCAACTGATCCCAACATGAAAAGAAAAAAAAATATCGACTTGAATTGTGATTCACCCCGTGTTACTATGATAACAATTATAGAAGAAAATGATGGTCAACATAAAACCCGATCCGGACAGACTGATATTTATGAAGTTTCATCCAAGCATTCTAGGTTTGATGATATATTATGTTGGATAGTAACAATATTCAACTATAAAGAGAACAACAAGAAATGGATATTTGGTAGGAATGTTATAACTTTTAAATAGAACAACATAATATAAACATTCCAATAAGAATTCATGATCCACCTTTTGCAGCCCAAGAATTAGTACATAAGTTGGTCGACCACACGTTATATATGCGTAGAAATATGCTAATCACCATAGTTATAAGGTAATTATTAGGTTGATGGAAGATATTTAAACCCCCATGGAATATGTTGGAACATTCATAGTAATATTGACATATTTCACCGCTAAAATTTTCCACTAAGATTTTTTGTTGTTGTTGAAATATGCATGCAATTAAATTTTTTTTTTTATAATAACAATAATATAAATTGTAACAAAGTTATAATTTAGTTAATTTCTATTTTTTCTGCAATCTATGAAATGTGATAGGAATAATTGGGTGCCCATTTTGATGGTTACCTTGGATTGAATTTTCTTTGTATTTCAATCAATTTAATTTATATGACTTCCCTAGTTTGTCTTAATTCAAAGTTAATATTTTATTTTAACTTAAGTTGGAAATAATTTCCAAAATAGGTATGCCTATACTTATGCTATAGTAAGAATATACATTCCATAGTTATAATTTAATTATTAGGTTCATCGTAGATATTTAAACACCATGGAATATGTTGGAATATATTGGTAACTTTGACATATCAATGATATACCCTATTAATTAAATTATCTCAAATTAATTAATTCAAGAAAATGGCATATCAACACATCATATTGGGAATTTGGTATTTCTAAATCATGGTAATGTAAGAAGAAATGTTTCTGTAATAATAGTGGGGTGAATGTGCATGGAAAAACATATTTGTATATATTATATATTTTTATATATTATATAACTCCAATAATAATAATAAAGATATAGTTTAGTCAACTTTTATGAATTTTTTAGTCTGGTTAACGCAATATATATAATAGGGTTAGTGTTTTGCTTCTTATCATAGATTGATGGATATAGAAATTTTCAATCCATTTAATTATATGGTCACAATAGTTATAATAAAACCAATAAATCATTTCATAGTCAATATATTCTATATATAATATATTTTAAATTATTTTTGAAACAATTTTTTTTAATTAAATTGAGAGTGAATAGAGATCATAACAACATTTTAAATAAATATCAACCTTATATTAATGTCTGATATTAAAAATATTAATTATTTGTTATTGAATCTCTAGCATCAACCTGTTGACTATTGGTAATTAAATTAAAATTATAGAAATCCTATGATAAGGTATACACATTATCAACATAAAAAAATGAAGGAATCATAAATATGTTTCCGCAAATTTATTTACATGTATTTTAGATTTGTAAATTATGTATTCCCATTTTTTCTAATCACTTATATATATATATATATATATATATATATATATATATATTATATATATATATATATATTATATATATATATATGATTTTTTAATATTTGTTCTTGTTTGGTGCTTTGTATTGAAATCTAAGGCATTGTTGATTCAATGGAATGGCTTTCACTGACTTCCAGTGTACAATGTACAGTCTATGAGATCTTTTTTTATTAAAACTATGCAAATCTCGAATACATTCCCATTTATTTCCTTAGGAAGGGAATTTAAAGGATACAAAGCAAAATATATTGAAACCATTTATACACATATTAATGTTTCTCTAACGTCATTGTCCATGAAAATCCCCCTTCGAATGAGTGCAAGATATGCAAGGCACTTTCCACGTGACTTTGAAGAGAATTATATTACAATATAAAAACATATTTTTTTTATGGTTATTGATAAATTAATAAATATATTTTGGGAAAAAAATTAAAACATATGGAAATCTAATAAAATAGATATACACTCAATAGGAAAGGTAATACTTTTCATTAAGAAGAATATAATGGTTCAACAACACACATTGTTTAGGAGATGTAACACCTACATCACCTCCTATTGCAACTCTTCTACTAAAAATGTTCATATTTTTATTATCTATGTACAATGGAAAATTCCTTCACTTTTGGTTGTGATCAATAGAAGCCATGAAGGTGAAATAAACTTCTACATGCATAAAAAATTAACAAAATAAAAGAAGCATCCATTGTTTCTTTCACTAAATTGTAATAAAATTACATTTAGGCATCTTAAATTGTCTTTCATAATTTCAAAGAAAAAATATCAGGAGATGCACACACCCTTCGTATTGACGATTTTCATCAGTACTATGTAGCAAAGGCTCACAACATGCAAACATTAAATGACCCACAACTTTATTCCTTGTTAGTTATTCCCCATATGTTAGTTTTATTCAAAAATGTCTTGTGTTATTCATCTCTTTTACTCACTTAATTCTTTTATATATTTTCCACAACTGCGCCATGTGTTTTTGTTTTTTCTCGATGGGTTCTCTCTAGTAGCAAAGAATTTCAAGGATGTAAATTTATTTTAAAGCTTATGAACCTTGTCTAAAATTAGTACTCGCTAATATGTATAATGTAAAATGTTTAATGATATTTTCATAAAAATATTGAGATTTCTAATGATTTTTAATCAAAATAATTTTAAAGTATAAAATTTGAGCAAATAAATTAAAAAAATGTGTCAAAATTGACAACTATTTTTTACTTTTTATTTTTAAAAACCATAGAATATTAACCCACTCTAAATATTCAACCCAAAAAAATTCTCTATTACATGGAAAGTTATCTGGCTTATTTACATTGGAACATTGCTTATTCTACCAAGAGCTCATAGACTATCCATCAATATTATCTCATTTTTTGTTCTACTTAGTCATGCCCCTTCCTCTTCAAGGGTGACTTAATTCTCAAGGAATGCGAACTCACCACGTTTCCTTTGTTATACCTAACTACTTTAAGCATTAAATATGTTAATTGAGTACCCTACTAAATATATGTGGGATTTTCCACTTCCTTATTTGTATGGGTCTATAGCTATGCATAATAATTTCTAAATTCTTATTTATCTCATATTATTGTTGGGATAAATTTCTCGTTGTTCACATTCGCTAGAAAGGCCCCTTTATTCATGTAGAAAATTTGGACATATATATTTTAATTTGTGTGGTCATATGCCTTCTCCTTATGATAATTAAAATAAATGTACGAAGAATTGTGTTGTTGATTACACTGGATTGTCTTGGGTGTACTTATTGGAAAGTAAATCTCAAGCTTTCAAAACTTTCAAGGATTTTCATGTATGGATTGGATATGGAGTATAATCACATATTTTCTCTCTTAATACTTTTAATGGAAGACAATGTACTCTAATGAATATGAAAAATATCTCTACAAGCATGGGATTCAATATGAGGGAATAGTTCCATACAATTCTCAACAAATCTACGTAGTTGAAAGAATGCAATTACTATATTGAATATAGTTTTCTCAATGAGGTTTTTGAAAAAAATAACATTTATGTTTGGGGATGATGTGATTTTATGTGCTTTGTATGTGAAAAACTTTTGTGCATCTCACGATCTTAGAAAAAGACTCCTTGTAAAATGTGGTATGGATAAAATCCTTCAGTAAGCCATCACAAGGTCTTTGGTTCCTCTACATTCACTTATGTTTGTTATAGTATAGACATTCTTGCATATCAGGTATATTATTGTAAGTTTTGACTTCTAAGTTTGTGGTTGTAATGTATCATACATTGGTTATGGTTCCCTCAAAGCATTTCAGCATAATTTCTATTTTTCTTAATGATTTCAAAATGAACTACCCTTCATACATGGAGTTGCTTCCAATATTATACAATCTTTCCAAATTTTCACTCTATGATTAAATTGTAACTCAATTCTTATCTCGATATAATTTTTCTTTGTACAAGAATATATGTACAATACTAATGTTATTCCCTTTACAACAAAGTATCGAATTGAAGGAAGTCATCTATTTTACTAAGGTTAGACTCTACTTATCTCAAAGCCCTCTATAACATTCTTTCCTTAATTAATTTAGAGTGATTCCCATCCAAACTAAGGAATTCCTTTATTCTGTGTGTAGGTTAGTCTATGATCAACTTGGGTTATCTTGTGACATTGCTTTGGGGTGAAAATTCATGCAAGTTTTTTCATATACGCTTTGTCCTACTTATCGAATGCTTCTTTTCTACAGGTTTTCAATTTCATTTCCAATTTTTTCTTGATGATGGCCACAAGGAAATTTAATGCTTTTAAAGTTTAAATAAAACCCATATCTATCTAGGGCTTTTCCAAAAAGGCCTCACACTCAAAACAATGCATGTATATCGATTTAAATTCAAGGGATTTACCCTCTCTTTGTTAATGAGAATATTTAATTATGAGAAAATAGTTTTGGCCATCTTATAGCCCCACCAATATAAATATGTCATTTTATTCATAAGAACAATTTATACAATCTATTTACTTGTTATTGTGTGTAATGAAGTGATTCCATCAAAATTTTACAATACTATAATATTTGTTCTATTTATACTCTATGAGTACACATTAGATACTCATGTCAACTCTATATATTTTGCTTCTGCATAATGATTGTATATATTTTACTATTACTATCATTTTCTTTGAAGAAGAGAATATGCAAATTAGGAAATAGGAGTGCTGAACCCTTGTCATGGGAGTTTGAGAAGGTTGTCCTTTAGGCCCTATTATTACTTTACCCAAGGTTGCTTGTTCCATGGCCAATTGATATGATTGCAATCCTTTGACCTATAACAAGCTAAAATAGGTATACATTTACTTTTCCACAAGTTAAACTATGTATAAATATATTTTTCTTACCTGCAATAGTTATTTTCTGTAGTATCTTACAACAAACTATCTTTTTAGTGGTGAATAAGGGTTAATGTGCCTGTTTATATATTTATCCATCCAAACAAGCTTGTTTAATTTTTTATATAATATCCATATTTTACACATTCAAGTGTATTATTTCTTTGTGCATGTTTATATATTTATCCATCCAAACACACTTATTTAATTTATTATATAATCTCCTTTTGCGTCTTTGCACACATTCAAGTGTATTCTTTTTTAGAATATAATTATCTAAGATTTTCTTGTTGAAATAAATTGAAGGCTATTGCATTCCTCAAAAAAATAACTATGTTTCTAAGTAGTTCCCCCAAATCTCTAACTAATACTTCCCAGGAGAACATATAGTAGTACGTTTCAAATTTACATTTCCTTGACCCTTAGAAACATCTTGCTACTTTGGGGGTATGAGTACAATCACTCTTTCCCAATATACCTTTATATTTTATCCAACCCCTTTTATCTCCAATAATCCTTTTAAGTGAGTTTCACCCATGACATTTGTATATTGTGTCATGTGTTTTCTTGGTAGTTTGCAAAACCAACAATTCAACTCTAGCAAAAATGAGAACCCTTTTTATTAAAGCCTTTAATAGTTTTTCAAGAATCATAACAGAAAAAGCCAAATTTTCTTTTATATTAATAAAAATAAATATTTGCACTGTCATATGCCACATCACTTGAACCAGTTTGACATGTTAGGGGCATATTCAATTAAAAAGGTCATAATATAAATCTACCAAGGCACGCTTAGCATGTTTAAAAGATAAATTTTTATATTTTTTAAAAGAAATTTATGTTTCCTTTGAAAAACAATTTATTAAATTAAACACAAATATAAATCTAACCATAAAAATTCAACTCCAGATTTATATTTTTGAAATAGATTTTGATTAAAATATTTGTAAACAAATTAAATTCAACATAAGTGAGTTAAAATACAAGATTCAACTTTTTCCTCTTTTTCTTCTGATATTATGTATGCGTAAACTCATTACACAAAAAGGAAAAAAAGAACACAAGAAATAAATCCATACTAGAAAACAAAAAACAAATTTTAAAATACTATCCTTATAAAACATCAATTTCTAGCTAATTGATTTCTAAAGTACATAACTTCTTGCAAATTATGATAAATGTTTTGTGGTATATGTTTTTAAATGTATTGAGTAGTTGTGCTTGCAAAATGTTTATCATCATAATCATTTGTGATGTTATAGTTATTTTTATTATCGAAATATATATTAATTAATAGACGTGATGATCATTTGTAGAAATAAATGGGATTCTATTAAATTGTATATCAATTTGCACATAAATTTTCACATAAAATAAGTTAATACCCAAATTCATTTAGTTTAAAGTGTAATTGTTACATACAATCTTTATGTATGGGCAAAACCATTATATATGTGCAAACACAAACATATACACAAAATAAACTCTAGTCACAAACATTTGAAATTCTATCATAAAACATAAAATTGTAATTAATTATAACAATATATTAATTAAAAATAATTTTGATTTTAAAATACACACATTGAATATTGGTGGTTACAAAAAAAATACAATTTCATTCATGATGTCATGGTCATTTACAAAAATAAGTGAACTTTTACTATATTGTGTATAGATAAGCTATGCAAGCATTCAATACATTTGAAGTGTAATTCTTGCATTTGATCATATAAGTTATTTGTATGAAGTTATTCTAATAAATGTTTTTTTGTGTTCAATAATTTATAGACATACAAACACAAACAAACAAACCGATAATTACATAAAATAAAAATACAAACATCTAAATTATACCATCATAAAACATGGATTTGTAACTAATTATCAATATATGTTGATAAAAAATACTTCTCAAAGATTAATTGACTAGTAATACTTACAAAAATCCATAGTCATTCATCATGTTATGGTCATTTGCAAAAATAAATGAAATTTTATTAAACTAAATGCTAATTTGAACATATATATTTAATACACATTCAATTAATTGGGATTGTAATTCTTGCATATAATATTTTACGTGTAAAATCATCATAAAGGTATCAAGTCAATAGGCAATTTGGGAAATGAGATTCCATATGGGATATTCTAATGAAAGCCTTTCTTGTGTTCTAAAATTATACACAAACTAGGGCATAAACAAACAAAAACATACATTTCATAAAATAAAAACACAAACATTTAAAATTCTATAATCATAAAACATCAACCTGTAAGTAATTATAAAAATCATATTAATTAAAAACACTTATAAATAATATTGTGCATTGAATATTGGTGCTTACAAAACTTCAGATTCATTCATGATGTTGAAAATATAAGATTTTATTAAATTAAAGAACAAATTAAAGATTAATAAGTTAATATACAGATTCTACTCATTCTAAAAGTAAATATTGTCTATGATATTACATGTGTAAAAATATTATACAAAAACAAACAACCAAACATGCAACAGAAAAATACATAGCATAAAATAAAATCACATACATTTAAAACTCTATCATGAGAAAACATCAATTTGTAAATTATTTTTTTAAGTTTATGTTTATTTTGTTTGCATTTATCATCATCATTAGGGCTATTTGATATATTTTTAATTTTACATTGAATGATTGTGGTTAAGAAAATATTCATGATCATAGTCACCTCTGATGTTGTGATTATTTTTATTTGTTGAAAAGTATATCTCGATTAAAATCAATCATGAAAACTTGTGATTTTCAAACATACAAAAAATGATGATGATTCTTACAAGGAAAATTCATAGTCATTGTTACTTATGATATTGTCACGGTCATTTGTATCTCAAAAATATTTGTGAAAATTCTCTTTTATAATAAATAGATTTAAAAAGTTATAAACTCCATCCATTGTGTACCATAAAAAAATAATTAGCTAATACACTAATTATGAACTTACAATGATTGAATGAAATAAAAAAATTGATTAAAATGTAAGATAATAATATATTAATGAAACAATCAAATTAAAGATTGACAACGAAACTGTGTTAAGAGGACGAGCTTGGTGTGATGGCTAGGGTTTCTCAATATTTTCGCTTTCCTTACTTGGTCAGGTTTCTTCAGACATCAAATCCACCTTCTGTGTCATCACTAGGGCACAATCTCACTTCTCACAGGTCTCATAAAGAAGTTTTTGAATGGAGTGAATATTGGTTTCGGTCACCTATGCGGGGATGGAGACTGATAGCCTAGGTCATTGGTAGTATCATTCACTAGGATGTTGTGTACAGTATATTCTCACCCTGTATGTACATGATGTCATAGAAGGAAGTGAAGGGTGTCACTTTCATGAGTTGGGAATGGACCTATGTAGGATTAAGGCGACTCTCGAGCAGAAATATTATAACTGTTTGCTCTTAGTCACAAGAGAAATATCAGTCAAATCTGAAGGAAACAATTTGGCTACAGAAATGAATCTTCCACCTCAAACACTTCATTTTATAGATCTATCGTTAAATATCCTGAACCTGGATATTCTCAATCCCTTGAGCACAATAGGTTGTCAAAATGGAGTAGTAGCATTAGCTCTAGAGAGTTTGCTTCCCTTTTTGCTAGATCAGAATTTTCCTCCATTAAAGTGGGTGGGTTCAGTGGTTTTACCATCACTTATGAAGTCAATACTGCCATAGAAACCCCTCTCACTCTTTGCAGCTCAACTCTTATCCATTGATTCAACTTTAGATCTTTGTGACTCACAATTATGGCCTCTCAATCTGGTAGCCTTCCATTTTTTTTTATAAAATTCCCTGACGGAAACTCAATATTATTTTGGGTTTGGGCCACAGATCACATCAAACAATTTTAGGAAAATATCATGCACACTTTGGGTATCACGATGATCCTACAAAGTCTTATCTTCGGTGCAAAATCCATGGAGGAAGATGTGAAGTTACAAGATTATAACATCCTCCCGTCATCCACCATCATATTGAACATGAAGCTTTAGGGAGGATCACCTCAACGAAGAAATTCAAAGGGTGTAGGGGGAGTGTCCAGATCTATTATTCCCAAAGGAATAAAATTGAATCAAGGGAAATTTAATGGAGGCTTTTCGTTCATAGATATCCTCAAAGGAAATTTTTTTGCCTCGATAACACCATATCAGACACGCAATTTACCTAACTCCTACATAGTGGAACAAGTAAATCAAATCCTATTAATGATTGTAGATCTAGCATAAACAAATTATTTGTATACCATATATGAATTTCAACCAGTGCCATTGAGATTCAACAGTTTTTGGCCAAAAAAAGTCGATCTCTTCCATTGGATATTCACAAAGTGGATGATAAACTGTCAGATTCACATTTGTTCTAGGGGGTATTTCATAGTAAAATTTGCATTGTGAGAGGATTTTGAATAAATATTGCATGAGGGTCAATGGTTTTGGGGTTTTTCAGCACTTTTTGTCACCCCTAGGTTCCCAGATTTTGACACCAATATAATTGTGGTATCTAGACTGTCAGTTTGGGTTAGATTACACAATCTACCACTACATTTTTAGCTCCATAAAGTGATAGAAGCCATCAGAAACATACTACGGCGATACATAGAGAAATATACACAAATATTTGAGGAGAAAATCTACACGACTAGACAGTTATTCAATTGAGTCAAGGATCCCATAAACCCTAACCTTCAAAAAGGTGTTTATGTGATTCCTTACTCAGGCGGTAAGGAATACATAGGTGAAATAGGTAGGCCTCTTAATATTAGAATTAAAGAACACACTGCCAACTTAAGAAGAGAAAGGACCTCAAAATCGGCCTTAGCAGAACATGTTCACTCTTCCTCTCATTACATCTGCATGGAAGAAGTCAAACTAGTAGAAAAGAAGGCCACTATCTTAAAAGGAAAATCAAAGAAGCCATTGAAATAGAAAAAATGAAGAACAACTTGGACTGGGATGATGGATTAAAAGTAAGCAACACCTGGAAGCCTTTACTTGAAATCTTAAAAAACAATAATTAACTCATATCCCTTAAAATAACCTATTCCCTCCTCTCATAAAAAATTAGTATAATAAATAACAAAAACGTCAATTATATAATATCCTCCTTAAACAATAAAACAATTAACAACTATAAACATAAATTAGTAATTGATTACTTCACATATAATCATTTGATAAATTAATATATAACTAATAAAAAACATATAGCCGTAATTACACAAATCTAAACAATAAAAAATTAACTCTAGGAATTATAGATTATATTATAGCAAAATAACTCACCAAATCTGTAAGGATTAATTAATTAATTAAAATATAAATTAAATAAAGAAATAAATTGTCTGCATGGGGTAGGTCAATTGGAAATGGCCGTGGAAATGAAGTCTCACCGAGCCAGAGATCTTGGGTTCGATTCTTGTGCTACCCTCCCCGGAAATGGGGTGAGTAATGGACATGGAAAAACTCGAAA
>APFE031674666.1:0-10413 GCA_000404065.3 Pinus taeda
CCAAGTCTGGAAAGGAAGGGTTTCCCTAGGCCATAACCAGAGCATCAAATCTACCAAGAGTGGTAAATGGTTCTATAAGAATGATATAGTTTGATTGAGACCCATTATGGGGTTGTTATGGTGTTGTTGTGTTGAATTTACATAACACTTCCAACTATGGTTTAGTTGAGTGTTGATGCCTAATATTAGGCATGTTATTGAATATTTTTATTGTATTTCTATCTTGAATCAATTTTTGAAATATCGGAGTCAAAATGAAGGCTTCATTCCTATACAAATCAGTGTTTTGAGTAACATTGTGAATCAATGGGAACCTAGCTTAAGTCCCTGGAAATTCCTTATAATTTCTAGGTTTGTGTATCACAGTGATCTGAACTTGTATCCAAAGTGGGATAAGCGTTTAGTGTGATTTTGTACCTAGGTCAAATACATTATGGGCTTGGCAGATGCATCCAAAAGTCTAGACATCTGGGCCAATTACCATTTTCATTTGCGTGGGGGAGACAAATTCAGTTTGATCCACATATAAATGTGGGACAAATTTATAATAGAATTTGGAGTGGGTCCCTTTGGAAACAACTTGGTGTATGCACAATGTCAAATGCACTTTATGTCTAGTGGATGTATTCGAGAATCCGAGCATTCAAAACTTTTGTGTTTATGTGTTCCATGGAAGAATTATATGTGAAGTGATCTAGATATGTTGTGTGAAAGGGTGATATCTAGAGTGGGTCCCATCAAGGTGTCCACGACTTGAAACTAGATCTCAAATGATATTCAGAGTGGGCTCCACAAGGAGTTGTTGGCACAAGGTCGAATTTCCTTTCAAATTGAAGTGGAAAATTGGGAGTTTGGAACATCCGGGGATAAGGACAAGCACAATTGCATGAGGTCCTGGATAAGTGTTATGGAATGATGACGAGTTAGATGTATCTAGAGATCCGGGGTCCTAGGAGTTTTTCCAAGTGCAAATTGCTTGCACGCTCAAATATCCTCGATGGCTGGATATAAAGGAAATTCATGGTTTGTACGAGAAGTTGGGCCGAGTGGGACCTGCTAGTAACGATTAGGTGGAAAGCGCCACAAATGCACCGATAAGTTGTGTGGGCACCACATATGCATTAGGAATTACATGGAAGGACCACTTAGACTACACGTGGGTGCCATGTGGGATCTCTTGATGATGTGGCAAGAATTAATTAGGTAATATTTAAATGGCCATAACTTTTTTATCCAAGCATGAGAATGAGATAAAGCTTATATCGTCGAAAATCTCTTAATGATATGGACACAATGGTGTTATCCAAATTCAATTCCACTATATTTTGGAAAGAATAATTTTTGTAACCCCATTTCAATAATGATACCATGGAGGTTGGTTTAATTAAAAGTAACATCTCCCATTCAACCTAGATTAATCCAAGGGGGTGGGAGGGAGCATTACAAGTGGTATCAAAGCATCCAAGTTCAACACTTGGGTTGGATGGGCTCAATAGTAGATGAAATTAAAAGATGAAGTTCAACATTAGACCTGAAGAGGCTTGGACATCGATGATTAAAATTTATTATGATGACAAGGCTAGAAAGGAACATCGTAAGGTTGGAGAGAAAATAAATCCAGTTTCATGTTGGCACTGCAGAGAGGCACATATGGAGAAAGACTACCCTAAGATACAATGAAAGAGTAAGAGTAGTTCATGTGAATTATAGGCACATGAGCTAATAATCTAAAATGTGGAAAGAGATGAGGGAGCATCCCCTCAAGCTCTTTAAAATAATGTAAAGTTCCTTCTGGAACGATTTAAAGGGATATTGCAATTTTGAGGTTGCTATAAACCCTAGTAAGGATTTTGACTAAAATTTTGTGCACATGTTGGTGATGGACACACTGAACACCAGAACTCAAGGGATTGAGCTTGTTTGGAACTAATGAATGATGGGGGTGCTTTACATGATTATGTTGTTATTATTGGCTACAATTTCTCTTATTTTTTTATTTGTTGAATTTGAGCATAGCCATGTTGCTTTATATTTTTTCATGTGTTTCCTATTATGGTTTTTCTCTGTTTTTCATTCTTTCTTCTTGGTTTTTTATTATTTGGTCTTGGTGGTTTGTTGGATGTGGGAAAGGAAAGAAAAGGAGCTATGGTGAAGAGATGAATAAAACCTAAATGGAAGTGCAAGATCCTAATTAAAACCTATACATAAGATAAGCAACAGTGGAAGGCATAAGAAGATGACAAAACAAGTAGGTGTACTGGCTGGGTCCAAATGAATAAAATGGACAATGACATGACAACTATGAAAAAAACATAAGAAGGGAGTTTCCCTAACTGAAATTGTGCATGGTTGATATATTTGTGTGTGTGTTATATCTTCTATGAATATAAGAAAGATGATAAAGTGAACTAAATGTATGAGGATACTAATCAGTCTGAAAGGCCATCAATTGAGAACCATCATAGTAATAAGTTAATTGGTTAATCTATAAAATATGAACACTGTGTGACTGGTACGAAAATAGAATTTGTACATACCATGTTTTGGGAAACACAATGGAGTTATTTAATGAATTCCATGCCACACAGAACATCCATTATTCAAGTGGGAAAGAATACATACTAATGATAATTATCATTATTAATATGTTATGTGTATGCTCCTAACATTTGTTGTGAGCACGAATGAAAATGATAAAGGCTAGAAATTCACAATGTTTTCTTAGCATGGAACATGACATATTGGAATAGAATAAAAATGAATATATCTTTATGAATTTTTCATTGAAATTATGAAATGATGACTATTGTAATAACAAGAATGTCATCAAGCAGATGGATGCATCAAAATACTTCAGCTGAAAGTGTTGGTAGTGATAACAAAGAAAATAAGGCATGCAATAATCCTAGGTAAAAGTGTAAAGGAAAGGAATTGGGTAAGAATTCCTTTAGCTGAATTTTGAAACTAATGTTTCAGTTTAATGTATGCTTTACATGGATACTAGGAAGTGGTATGGTGAAGTTGGAGAGCCTTTGGTATGAAATATTGCAATGCTTGCTGAGTGACATTGAGAATTAAAATGCTAATTAATTTAGAGATATACATTTCTCAGTTTTGACTTATTATTATGTTATAATGAATGTTTAATTGCATTAAGAAATACTCATAATAAATATGATGCACATTTATAGTGCAACAACAATATCAACAAAACTTGCAAAGGATCCCAATGGCATGACTACATATCTCATGCCTATGAGATCGGGCTTCTACCACGGTGAAGTAAGGATTGGGAAATTAAAATTTTTGGCTTGAAATTTTTTAGTATATCTCATGGGAAACTAAATGTTGTGACATAGGTAGCATGATGGAGCTGGGAGCTCAGGAAGAAGACTACCGTGATGATTTTCAGCTCATGGCACTTTATTATCTCCCGGGAGAAAGTCATAATCAATACCTTGACTATAAGATTGCATGAGTAGTGTAGTGGAGCATGTTATATAGGTAATTGTTCCTAAGACTCCATGCACATGTCATTGGAGCATGCCAGATGGATATTAAGCGATAAGACTCTAATGAGTAACCCGTGCTAGAAATCCTTAGGATAGGTAGATTTCCCCGAAAAGGGGGTTTCTTGGGCCTAGATAAACAAGTAGCTGATGGGGGCCCATACAAGAAAGCATCGGGACATGTGGATTTCCCATAATGGGGGTTACCTAGGCTTGGATAGGTGAGTAATAGGTGGGAGAAGAAATATGCTCATGCTCACTAGGATGTGAGCATGAGGAAGCCAATTAGATATGTATGAAAATACCGCATGGAGTAGTATATCCACATGTGAAGACATGCTCTAGATTACTATTGTGCTTAATAGGTGGAGATGTGCTCTAGATTTTTATGAGATGGATTTAAAGATGGAGTTGGATGAATACTACGTAGAGAATTTGACTCATCAATGCTTAATAGGTGGAGATGTGCTCTAGAATCATGTAGTGCTTAATATGTGGAGACGTGCTTTGGATTCCTATAGTGCTTAGTAGTGGATTGTGTGGAGCTCATTTAGTAAAGACGAAGCAAAGAATGCATGGAATTATGGGGTGTATACGCCACTAAGTGATTGCAAAGTTAAGGATGCAAAGGGTATCGATATAGATACGTATTAATTACTAGATTGAAGATTTTCTTTATTTAAGTTGTGATATGAAAATCAATTTAAATTTTTTATGGTTAACCTCATAACTAAACTTGTTGATGAATGGATGTTTTAAATTATTTTAAAATTTCTATGATGAATCTCAAACTCATATGTTTATGATGTAAGAAGAACTATTGAACTGTCCAACATGAATAGATGAGGCTATTTGCAAGGAAAACAATATCAACTTCAATTAGAGTATGCTACGAAAACATACTAGAGCCAAATACTTCAAGAACTAGGCCATTATGGTGACACTGGAACCATGTGATATGCTCTAATTTCCATCAAGTATGCCATGACACATGTGTTGTGTTATTAAAGCAAGGAAGGGGTATGCCTTGGCTGAGAATATTATTCTTGTGGGACGAAGCCTTACCAAGGGATGGATTTCCCAAGGGACTAAGGAAGAAGAGAAGGGGATGGATGAACTTGGAAGGTGAGTCGCTGCAGGGAAGAAGAATCGATTTCCTAAGGGACAATTGAAGCAGAGAAGGGAATGTTGGAAATTGTAAGGTGTGTAGTTTTCAAAGAACCATGTGTATGCTCATTGGGACCAAAGATGCATTCGTTGTGTCCCAGGAAGCAATGAGCTGAATTTGTTTCTTGAAGCAACACTGAGCACAACGGATGACATGGTTGGACCTTGGAGGAAGATTGTGCTCAAGAATCAAGTAATAGCGTAGGTTGTAGTGGAATCTCTTTGGACCAGATGAAGCCACTTGGGAAATGGCTAATCATATGAGGGTATCTTATCCACTTTTGTTTACCATGTAACTAAATGTACAAGAACTTTGTATGTAAAGCTCATTGTTAAATTTTGTGTTAAAAAATAGAACATTGTTGAATGTGTGTTCGAGTATAGAACTGTTAATCCCCTATTTTGTCCATATTACTATCAGTTCAATCCCCATTTTTGACCTCTTTTTGGCACTATGGAACCTACCTTTTGCTAAGTTTACTATCCTAATCTAGTCCCAATCCCCATTTGAGGTAAATCTTCTTTTGATTGCATTTGGTTGTTTGTTGGTATATTTAAGTGGATATAAGTAGCATATTCTTAAACTAACTCATTCTTGGAATCGAGTGTAGACTTCTTAGCCAAGTGTGCAAGACTATACCAGAAGAAGCGGTTGAGGGACCATGACTCTCTATTTCAGTACCCAAAGTCCACATGCGGATTGGTACTCAAACGACGCAGTGGGCATGGAATCAAGCGAGGTTGGATGGGGAGATGGAGACAACCATGAGAAGAGCGCATATGATCTCAAAATCTTCGCTCTCCTTCCTGAAGATACAACAGGCACTAAGTTGGGGTTTGGTTACGAGGTTGTTCATCAATTCGAGCTAGCAGCTCAAACCAACTTATTTTGAAGGAATAATATTGTTCAACTGTTATGAATAGCTATTTTTAAGTGTAAAGTCTAACTAAAAAATCAAATGCTTATAAAAGGTGGGGATGTAATATGTCAAGGGGCATGCTGAATTGTTGAAATATTTTGTTGTGTAACCGTGAATTAAGTTCTAATAGAAGTTGTTATGACGCTCTTGCTCTAAATTCCAGTGGAATGCGTTGATTGGAATGTTGAAGTTCATGTTTTAGTTGTGATCGAGATCGTTTAGTTACTGTAAGTTTATCAGCCCCAGGTGTGGTCAGGCCCACACATATGGGATTGTTTTGTATTTGTTATTAGCAGTGACACTGTGAACTTAGTTACAGTCGATTTCCTTTTCTATTTGCAAGTCGGTTCGCTTGGATTGCTCGTTGATTGATGGATTAATAGGTTTGTTGAGTGATTGCAAAGTCCTTATTGTTTTCATAAGTTGCAATTAGTGTGGATTTTGTGCCTTCCAAACCAGAGCTATTCCATTGTATTGATTTACCCTCACCGTGAATGCATCATATGGTCGATTGACGAACTGATTGGAATTGTCACCTACAGTCAATGCCGGTAGTCCCTAATTATTTCAACAATCATAGTTGAATAATGATCTTAATAAAATAGGATAGGTTTGGTCTATTTCCCCCAAATCGACCTATGTTTCTCTGAAAGGAATTAACTTGAATCGATCCAAACTGTAGCATTGTAGGGACCACTCGAATATAGGCTAGCGTTATATCAATTGTTTGAAGACTTAACGAATTTGATTAAACAAATTGGATTGGTAACTTCAATGTAAAGATGTATGACTTGCACAGATGATTAATTGATTTGTTTCACTTTGGATTGATGCACTGTGGATTGGTACATAACATTGCAGAGACGTTTACGTTGTCGAAAGACCAATCTTATAGTTAACACTTATCCCTCCTGTTCATATAATTGCCAACTTCAGTATTGAATTGAAATGATTCCTCTCACCTGCTTCTGTGCAAAATTTAGTCTTATTCAAATGATTGACTCTTTTCTCGGTTCACATGTTTAGGGTATCTACTTCATAATTGGATCATTGTTAGGATTTATTACAACATAGTGGTAGGGATTCGTATGGTTTTAGCATAGAATTAGGTATAGTTCTCTAGAATTGATAGCTGGATGTTAAATAAGATAAGCATTAGAGTTTCTTTCATTACATCAAGTCCTGTAAACGAGTCATTGAAGACAAACAACAAGATAGAGTAAAACAGAGTAGTTATTCCAATTTGGTACTTAAACCCTAAGCCTTGATCTGGAAATGAACCCTTAAGTACAGAAAGATTGGTTGATTGAAGTACTATTATGATAGATCGCTCATTTAATTAGTAGTTGGATTGTTGTAGATTAGTTGTCATTATTTCCCTAGGAATGAATTGTTATTTGCATGAATAGCTTAATAAGTTGAGTGGTTATTATCACAGGTTATTTGATTTATTTAAGTAAAAACAACCATTATCATAGGATGCTTGTTGAGGAATGATTGATTGGTTTTCACATAGAAAGTCTAGTACCAACATTCAAAGATTTGATTGATATTGTTTGGTGTGGATGAAACTCTGCTTTCTAGAGATACATAGTTTAGTACATATTTGAATATTGAAATTTGTAAAGGTTTTAGATTGAATTTGATTTTTGTGTTTGCTCTTGACAAATTATATGATTTGATTTACAAATAGTTATCATTCCATAAATTGTAAAAAGGGAAATCATCAAACTTTGACTTGACCCTGAACAAAGAGAGCACAAGGCAATTCGTGCTTATGAACCCTGGGTTGACAATTAATATTAAGGGATTCAATCTGATCATTTAAATATCTCAATATTTTAGCGTTGTTGCTGGGGAAGTTGTCATTTCTTATTCAGTTAACCATTATTATCAGAGTTTCAAGATCTTGCAGGACTGTCAGAGGGCAGAGAGAGTATGGTAAGATGTGAGCGAAGAGCCACGCATCCACTTTTGTTGGGGTTGCTCCAAAGTTTGACCAATCACTGTTTGTTCTTGATTTCTATTTTTCTTTATCTTTATGTGTAGAAGTATAGGTAGACCTAGGGACAATAAAGGTAGATTTATTTCAAACTCTAAATTTTCTACAACTTTTGGATCAATTAATATACCTGTTTTAACCGCCACTAATTGATATGTAGGTTTAAGACACGAGGGAGTAAGTGTTGATGCCAACGTGATTTCAGATTAGGAATTCTTTGATCAAGAAGGAAGGATCATACAATAGGTTGTCTTTGACAACCCTATAAAAGAACCAGTGGAACAGTCAGAACCCTTGGATGAGAAGTCCACCAATATCTACCGTGTTCCAATACCCTCGGTCCACACCATAATTAGCAAGCCCCAACGAGTACCTGTTGCAAATATGGAACATGCAGACGATGAGGACAGAAACCATGATGAACACCACAGAGAAGGGGAAGGACCTAGATGGAATGTTAACCTGTTTGGAGGAAACCAAGAAGAAGAAGAAGTCACTTTCGGATTCCCTATCCTGGATGTGACTCGCAACATCAACATGAAGAAAATTCCAATGGCATCTCTACCACTATTCTATGGTAAATCATCCAAATACCCCGATGCATTCTCTTTGAATTTGATATATTATGTCGTAGTTATAATTACTATGAGGATGCACATAAACTCAATTGTTTCCTGCCACATTAAAAGACGCAGCCCTTAGGTGGTTCATGAGTCTAGGGCAACATACCATATACACATGGGATGATATGAGGTTAACTTTTCTTAAAAAATATCAAGATTTCTGCAAGAGTAGGGACATTAGTGATATCCTTAGGATGTAGCAAAATGAAGACAAAAACCTAGAAGAGTGTCTTGAGAGATTCATGTACAACTTTCATAAATCCCGTGGAAGCACCCTAGACCAAAAAATCATCAAAATTGTGTTCCTAAAAGGGCTAAGAGACAATTGCATAGAAACATTGAACTTGCTTAGTGGTGGGGACATTTACAAGAAATCCTTTGCTGAAATCATTGACATTTGTCGTACCTACTCTAGAATCCAAGCTAAAGTAGGTAAAAAGCTTCGTGAACTTCGAGACAATTCTCGAGACTATGTGAAAAGGAAGACTGCAATTAATGTAGTCACCAGAGTTGAGCTAGGGAACCTATTAGAGAATTTCAAAACTGATATCTTAGATACAATCAACAACTAGCTTGACACCATGAAAGTCAATCAAAAGAATGAGGCTGAAAAGGCAGCCATGGCAATCTTTTGTCCCAAGTGTAGGCGTAAACATGCAAAGAGGGAATGTCCTCTGAATTCCATAGAAGTCTGTGGGATATGCACTCTAGAGCACCCAACCGAGAAGTGCCCATCACTTCTCGGTCTACAGACCATTTACAAAGGCAATATCGAAACCCTTAACCAAGCTCAAATAGTGAAAAGACCCACTTGGAAAGGTCAGAGTCAGAGTTCGTTCCCATACTCGAATTTTCAAGGATATAGCCAAACCCAGCCTTGGACCTTTCCTACATCCTACCCCCCTTGGGCCACTCAAAAACCACAAGGTACTTGTTGAGCCTCAAACCTGCACTCATTTACCCATCCTCCCAACAGCCTTTTCCTACTCATTTCCTTCTTTTGTCATCATTTCCTTCATCAACTTGTTCAATTCATTGCATTATAGGACTTTTTAACATGATTTGCTAATTGTGCTAATGATTGACTGTTGGTTTAGATTTTTGGTTCAAATGCTGCAATTCCACAGCTGATACAGGATTTCCATAGCCGATCTCTGATTCCGCAGCTGATACAGGATTTCCACAGCCGATCTCTGATTCCGCAGCCGATCCCAGATTCCGCAGCCATTTTCTTGTTTGCTATGATCCAGGTGTCCTCCAGAGAAAAGAGCCACATGGGCAAGTTTGTATGACTGTGTACATGGTGCGTGTGCTGTCAGCTCAGCCAAACTGGCCGTCTACACCCCTGGTCAACGTGGAGGTAGCTCTGGTCAAACGGCAAGGTTGCCAACGGTGGCACGGCTCTGCTTGTTCAGTTGGAGCACGTAAGTCACAACTGGCCTCTTCTTTAGCCACGAAGACTGCAGGGGACAAGAATCCAACAACGGATTTATTAAACCATGATGACCGTTCCCTAGATCCGTGCACGGTGCTACTGAACGTGTCTTTTTCCTAGCTGTTAGTTAGCTTAGTTTACGCATAGAACAGTTGATGTTCTTGCTATAAATAAAGCGTTTCTATACGCTGATTAGTTAGCTTTTGAAGTTAATCTTTTGTTGCTGTAAAACTTTGTTTAAAGACTCTTTTATAAAGCGTTTACGCTCTCCACTGTGTTTTATTATGTGCTGATTTAATATCAAAAGACAGTTCTGTTCTTACCTGCGTAGCTGATCTTTTAATTGGTTGAAGTGGATGGAGGGCCCTGTCTGCTACAACCATTGTACAGTAGCTTTTAAATTTACTTTCCTGCATTCCTTTTTCTTTAATTTATCATGTATATTAATGTATAGTTTTTAATTATGCTACTTTACGTTTCTGTACTTTTCATGACTGATCAGTGTGTTTTTACAGCTTTGTTAGAAGCCCGGGACAGTGTGCTTTTCCTTCTTTCTAACACTAGTGGCATCTGAAGTTGTCTTATCTAAGCTGCTGACTTTCGCTTTGATTTTTATCATTTTCCTTGCTTAGTTAGTTTCCTTGCCTAGTTACTTTATCAAGTTTTGTCAAGTTGCTAATCTCTTGATGGTTCTTTTTATCATAATTCACTAACTTTTATGGGACCAAAATATCATTTAATTGCAGCTTGGTTTATT
>APFE031674670.1:0-64453 GCA_000404065.3 Pinus taeda
TATGTGAGAGAGAGACCTCTTTGACTTGGGAGATCTACTTCAAAGGTGAATGCTTGGAAGACATGCTGGTTGGACCCTCTAGAGAAGGACTCAGCGTCAGGACTCCAGTTGTACCTTACTCTATTTTATGATTAATAAAGATAGATGACTACCCTTATGGTTCCATTTCCATTTGTCCTATGAATGATTAATGTAAATTGTATCTTTCCTAACTGATACATAGTTGTCTTTAGTAGATTTTATGGTTGTGTTTGTTCTCTCTTTGCTTGTGCAGGTGTCCGTCCGCAAGGATAGTGGAGGACTGTGATCGGCTGGAGCGAAAGAGCGAGAGGATCATCTCTTCGACAAACGTAGCGTTGGAATCCAAGTAGGTTCCTTTTACCCACTTGTTAATTACAACTAGGAACCTGCAGTGTAGCATTTTTTGATTGTTGCTAGACCCCCTTTGGGCTAGTAGGGATCACCTCTATCCGTAGAGGGGATTTACCTCTCCAACAAGAGAAAATCATAAAAAGTTAATTTTTTGGATGAAACAACGGCCAGCATAGGTGCATATAAGCTACCAGTGCCCTGCACATAGAGAAGGTCAGAGAACACTACTAATCTTTGTCATCATATTAAGGGGAGTTTTGATCAAGGTAAAGCCAAGTTCTACCACAAAAAATCAAATGAACCTCAATGAAAGGTCTTCCTATTCAGACTAAGTGAGCCAATGGAGGTTTGTTTAAGAGGTGAAACAAGTACTAGGGATAAGGAAACCACTAAGGGAATGAAATGGTCCCCAGTGGAGTCTCCAATTTGTTATGAGGAATTTACAACCTTGAACAAAAGTATATTCCCTAGAGCTAGTAGACTAGTCTAGAACAACAAAAAACAAAGAATATAATGTTTCCCTTGGAGAAATCGAAGAATGGAAAGAGGCTTTCTTGGGATCCGTCACAAGTTCTTCTCTCCTCTCAACTTGTAAGCTCCAATCATAGCTCTGATTGTTGTAATTAGAACCTACAAATATAATCAACACAAGCTAAAGATCTACAACATCTATGTAGCATTATCCATTTACTCTATTCAATGGATCACCAACGCATTGAAATATATTAATGTAAACATAACATAACACATATAGGAAAATGTTATACCTTTTGTATTAATATGAATAGGAGAGAGTTTACAACCAAGAATAGTAGTTTATCTTTTGGAGATCTCCCCATCTTGGCCCGTCCTTCCTTATCACAAATCACACCTCAATGTCATCCTAATGCATGAAGATGATGACTCTCTTAGATTCAAGGCAGCAGCATGAGGGTATGATTAGTCTCCAACATCCAACCCTGATGTTATAGATGGTTGTAAATTTATAGGAGAGTGTGTTATTTTAGGAATTATTATCCATTTACCAATCTAGTCTTGAAATACACTTAAGAGGGGAGGATGATCTCAAGGGATAAGAGGTGAAATCTCCAAGGTAGGATCAAAGAGTATTCGAAGTTCTTATTTAAGGTAAATGGTGGGAACAACTCCTAGAAGCTTCTAGAAGAGGAAGCTTTGGGATTCTTTAAAATTTTCCTAAATTTATAGAATCAGTGCACCCCCAACAAAGGACAACTTGTTGTTAATCAACACTGGTGTAGAACTAAACAACTTGCTACTGAACGAAGGTCCCTAAAGGGCCAAGGTGTGCTAGGACTTAAAACCACTACTTTGAGGCAGTCAAACCCAAAAACTCGGGGATTTGGGAGAGTCATTCTTAGGGATTTTTTTAGGGATTCTTATAAGGTGTTTATGTATGTTGATTGATCCAGTTTGCAGGCCTATTGACCAGATACAACAAAATAGCCTATAACACCTTGAAGCAGTCATACACTAGATTTTGTAGGTGTTCAAGCCACCTAGCCTTCAGAAAAGATCCAAAAGATTTACATCCTTGATACCCTTTTGTTACAAGACCTGCAAAATTATTATGTAAAGGGCACATTAGTGACCATGAAGATCAAAACAATTTCAGCAAATTAAATTAATATTAAAAACAATATTTTTATTTGTATAAACAAATCAATAAAAATTTAAATTACCAGAGTAAACTCCTAAGATTGGATAATCGTGTATGGTGTAAGCACATATGCCATACAACGTAAAAATTCTCTATGTTGCAATGGGTCTTGAGACATCGTACACATGTATCCCTTCCCATAATTCCACAAATCATCTACCAATGGTTGTTAGTAGACATCCATATTCTTAAATTGTCTTCTACCAGGGACTATGAGAGCCAACATAAGATGTTCATTCTTAACAAAAAACCATGGGGGTATTGTTATTAATCACTACTACAGGACAAATAGAATGGTTGCTGTTTTGGAGGGAATATGAGTTGTTACCATCCATGGCTATGGTGAGTTGTAGACTTTATACTTCATCCTTGAATTTTTTAGGTCATGTATCCTCTTTATGCTTCATGCTATTGAATATGTTGAGATTCAGATAACTCCTGACTCACTTCTGTGTGAGGCATGTCATCCTTGCAACATTGCTAATTCTTTGCAATGAAAGAGCCTTTGAATCCTTGGGATTATAGGCATGTGCATCAATTTCTTATGAGGAGGACCATATGATTTACCCATTTTTTTATTTACAGTACATGTCATGCCCACTTTTTAGACATATCTCTTTGTCTACATGTTCTCCTCTATATAAAATACAATCACTCGAGCAATGGATGATATGATATGTACTCAACACCTATCATTTTCACCATATTCTTTTCCTTTTCGCAACTACACAACAAGACATTATCACTTGGAAGAACCTTATCTTTGAATAACCTATATTTTATGGGGAATATAATTAGACAATGTAAATATTTAATGTTCGTAAGTTCAACCATTTTTAATGTTGATTGTGTGACAAGATTTCTCAAAATATAAGGGAATTGATTGATCATGCAGGTGAATTAACTCAATATTGTCAAGAAACATGAATTATACATGACAAACTTTACTTTCAAGTTGTACAACAAAATCATTGTCCCCAACTGAGTAGACTTTGATTGCCGCTAGGCCCAAAGAGAGGGGTGGTGGAAGTAGATTTCAAGCTTTTAAATAAGGTATCAATGATATGAGAGGCATCCCTATCTCATCATTCTGGAATGCATCTAACAACATTTCCTCTATGGAATTCGTATCTCGTAAGTAATCATCCATACCAACCTCTGTTTGATTGTCTCCATTTCGAACTTTTGATGAAGAAATACTATTGTTGTAGTCATTCCTAATTGGTGAATGTGGACGTAGTGGGAATTGAATAGGCAGTTGATTCAACCATTCCTTTCATGATTCCTTTGTCACCCTTTCTATTAATGCAACCTTCTCACGATTTGGCGTTGTATTCAGGTGCACCAGAAGATGGTAGGTGGGTCACACATCATCACTAGAATACTAATGTTAAAAAAGTATTGAACATTAGTACATCAATGATATTAGAAAGATCGTCAATGCAATTGGTTTGTTAAAATTACATTTTACCAAATAGTTATTACCATCATTGATACAGGATTACGGCTAGAAGATGCCAGGTTCCAATTGGTAGGGTGAAGTGGTTGTCCATTTTCATCTACCAACTTCTTGTGATACGCTGCTCCTGATAAGAGATTCTAACATTTTTAAAATGGAGGAATGTTTTTTTCATCTAAACTCAATTTTGAATCAGGATGCTGCAAATTTGGATACATTTTAATTAAAATTAACATGTATTAAAAAAATTAAGTTAGATAATCGAAATATAAATAAAATATGAACTTACTAGAGATGGAAAGGGAGAACTTCATGAAAGACTTTGATCAACAATATGGAATGAGCTAGAATTTGAAGAATTGGTCATTTCATATTATGAAATTTTCTCCCTACATTTGAGCAAAATCATAAATAAAATTTTGTGTACATATCTAAAATTAATTGCGAGAACCATATAACCACAATTTGAATTTCAATATAGTTTTCGAACCATTTTTAAAAAATAAGGCAACTTTAAGTGGAAAATGTATACTATGAACAATTATAACTCATATGGATGTGCCCTAAAAGATAATTTGAGATAAATATGCCATTTTATTTGAAAATAAAATTCTAGATAACTTTTAAAACATACTGGTGCTCTTATCAAGATGAATCATACCAATGTGTTTAAATAATAACCACACCAGGGCATTCAAATAATGACCGCACTGCTTTCTAATATTTCAAAAATAAAAAAATATTTTATCATATCAGTGCTCTTATAAAAAAATAACACCGATGTGTTTAAATAAAATTATCACCAGTCCATACCTGTTTCCGTGATTTTAAAAATAAAAATGAATTCTACCATGTTGGTTCTCTTATAAAAATTACAACACCAATGCATATAAATATAAACCACATTGTTGCATTAAAATATCAACTGTGTCATCTCAGGATTTTGAAAAAATAAAATAAAAAATTATCATGTGGGTGAATTTAGAAAATTTGGCACCTCAACAATTTCAGTGCGCTTTAATTGTAAATGCATCGATGCTCTTTACTAACGAAGACACCCATGTTTGGATTAAGTGAAGAAAAAAAAGTGTGAGCTTTCTTTCTTCTTTTTAAACTAAAAAATGAGCAGTAATTGATTTTTTGAAATCTAATTTCATAAAGTCTTTTAAATAGTAAAATGTTATTCAATATTTCATTATTTTTCCCAAAATTTCAATGGAGGGATTTGCAAGACAAATGTATCAAGAGCATTGAGTAGTAGTAGAACTATACAGAAGATCAGAAGATGAAAGGTATGGTGATTCATTCAAAACCCTACATAATAAAAATTTTAATTTTATTTATTTATTTTACCAATAATTGTTTTTACAATCTCTTTTAGGGTTTAATTAGAAGAGAGATCATTTGCATGAGAGACATACTGGGAGCACGGTAGTGCAGCAAAATATTTTGGAACCGCAGAATGATCAAAATTTAAAAGGTATGGTGATTCACTCCAAATCCTGCATAGCAAAAGTTTTAAATTTTACTATTAATTCTTTTTACATTTTCTATTAGATTTATACAAAAATAATAATAATCATAATTTAAAACACTGCATGATAAAAAATTTACTATTAATTTTACTAGTAAAAATGTTTACGATCTTTGTTCTTATTTAAATTTACTTAAAATTTAGAAAAAAAAATAATAATATATATATATATATATATATATATATATATATATTATATATATCAACACTTACCTTAAAACTCTTGCTTATGCGACTGCAAAATTTCATCGTAGGGTTTAACTCCCTCTACCACTTCACTATTAGGACTTTTCATTTTAGGCATTTTAGATTTTATGGGTTTTTGTACCTACTATATATAGGGTGTTTGACATGTAAAGTAGGGAGATCACTTATTGAATTAGATCCAAACCGTGTCGGCCTTGTCCATTTTTGTTTAAACAAAATTTGTTTTGCAATGTACCTTGAGTACTATAAGACGCCGGTGCTTGCGGTGCTTCTCTCATTACATATTACGCCAAACCTCATTGGCCCTCTCCAATCTGTTTATAGGTGCTCCTAGTGTTATATAATGCAGTGGCGCACCTCTGCCAAATAGCATCGTTAAGTGATGGTAGTGTTTTTATCGTTACAAATTTCAATGTCATAATTTAAAATTGTTTTAAAAAATCAATTTTCGTTAGAAGTATAGATGTATGGACATACTTTCCACTTACAATACAAAGATAAATCCAATTATTCCAAGAACCAAATAATATCTAAAGTATAGGATGTGTTTCCAAAGCAATGGTCAATGAGACCTCTTAGACTTGCAATAGCAAAAACATATACAACAACAAAAAAATCATTCAAAAGGTAATATTCCTAGTTAAAATGATTTTATAGAATTATATGTATATTTTACTACAAACCATTCATTTATTAATATCAATTTTGTTATATTTAGTTTTCATATATGAATATAAAAATAGTTTATTACTTTTTTTAGGAAGGTTACGAAAATCCCAAAGGATCAATAAGCTGATATGTGAAACATGCCAATAGGAATGTCCAAAAAAATGTACAAGGAGATGGTCAAAGAAATGGACGTAATTACATCACAGGAGGAGCGATCTCAACAACAACATGCTTCAAATGTATGTAATCATGATTGTGTTTGTACACATAAACAAATAATTTAGCATTAAATATTATTTTTCACGTATTTTCTTGTGGGAAAGAAAACAAAATGGAACTCATTCAGCACATAAAACAAGATGAAAAGGAAGAAAAGGGTTGATATCAAAGTTTGTGAGTAATTGTTAATATTTCCTTATAACAATCCAAGTTTTCATTTTTGTATATTTTAAGTTGTTTTACAACAATGATCACTGAATGTCTTCAAATAGGTGCTAACATACAAACAAGAGCCATTGGAAGAACTAATTAACATTGTGTTGAATATGGGTTATGAGTATATGTTGGTATATCAAAAATTAATCGTGGAATTTGTAAGTATCTATGTTATTTTACTTCTCTAATTTTATAATTAATATAATTTTTTTTTTTTTTTTATTAAATCTATGATTTATAATGGGGTATAAAACTTGCAAGAAACAAAGTATGGAACTATGCCAACAAAATAGTTGTTGCAAAAAGGCATGGGTCTTGGTTTTTGAAACCATGTGTACAGTTCATGAGTCACTTCTTACTATGGTACATTGCTATTCAATTTGCATTGATGTATAGTATTTATTTCAATTTTCATTATTCTCACCAATGTAGATACACTCATTACACTTTATTTTTATGTTTGCAGATGGAACAAGATCAAGAAGATGAAAACAATTGATGCAATAAACAAAACATTCGTCCAAATAACCCAAGTTATGGAAGTAGTTTGAGAACTTACATCACTTCCAATGAAGAATGATGATCTATTTGGATATCAATGCAAGTTGTTGTGTGTTTTGAAATAATTGTCTATGAAAATAAAACATTTTATTTAATGTAACAGACATAGTGTCCCAATTGAGAGACAAGGGGTTACCAATAACAATCCCATTTTTTATGATAAATATCCTCTTATTTATATATAATAAAATACATTTTAATTTATTCTATTGCGTTATCCAATGTCATTGTCAAATGTTACACCACTGATTAAATATGTGGATGATTAAATACTATAATGAAGAGAAGTGAAATTTGATAATATAACAAATTAATCCAAACATAATATACAAATGCAATAATCAAATTTTACTTTATATGAATATTGTTATAAGATATATGTCGAATTTTTAATGAATAAAGGATTTTAAAAATCACAATAATTTCACTATCATAGGTCGATGTTTCCAAAAGAGTGAAAATATCATATAGAATATTGGTGCATCCATAACATTAACACACACTGGTGTGTTATGTTATACAAAAGTACTGTTATGACATTTTTTTCATGGTCAGTTCCTTTTTTGAAAACGATAACACCGGGCCATTTAATTCTTCAAGCATTGGTACTATTTGCAATGAATGCCCCAATGCATTGTAATTCTTAAAGGACCAATGCTTTCATAGAACTTACACCCCCATGCTAGAAAATATTATTTCCAACCCTAGTGCATTATTCAAATTAATAGCACCAGCTATTTTATTTTTTTTGCTAAAGCAAGAGACTTTCCTTCTATTTCAATAACCCAAAAGTATAGTTACAATAAGTACAAAAGGCCTGAAAAACTTAAGGCCTATGAAACCAACGAGATCGAACTAACTAGGATGAGACCCACCAAACCAACTAAAGGACAAGCTAACGATCAAATCATCCCCCCGAAAACAAGAAGACCCAAGGTCAAAATCCGCAATACATCTCATGATTAACTTGAAAAGAGTGAACTGACACGCGACCCCACAAAGAAGACCCAAGGTCAAAGAACGCAGTACCTCCCATGATTAACTCGCAAAGAGTGAATAGACACGCGATCCTACAAACAAGCCTGACGAGATCTGACCATCGAATGCCCCCGCAGAAAAGGATGATGCTGAGAGATATTGGAGAGCCAAGATGCAAGGACTTTAAGGCGCGATCAAAGTTGGTATGAAGAGTGTGACCCCTACCACGTGGTGAGAGCTGAGTGGAATCGCTCTCAACGGGCCAAAACCACTTACCATTCTTGAGCCTTGTGATCAAAAGAAAACCACTTCTTGCCTAGTTTTTCGATTCAGAAGAAAAGAAGCGGGTAAAAATCATCGTGGGAGAAAACCAGCCTTTCATCCTGCTAGAACTAGAAATAAAGCTCGCTGACGAACCATTCTATAACTTCCAATGAAACCCTATGTCACCATTCAACTGCAAATGAAACTTTGTGTCGCCATTCAGGGAAAGAAGGGGATAAGTTTCCTTACCTCTCAGTAAGATATGCCCATGCAAAGAAAGCCCTATGACAAGGATCCGACTGCCGAATTGAGAAAGAACAGGCATAAAGAGCTTTAATTATGGCTTGCCTCTCGTGCCCAACAATCAAAAATTTCTTTGTCCTCTGCGGCTTGAGCATCACAGAGGGCTTTTAGCCTACTTGCAGGCATCTCCTGCCATTTCATTTTGATTTTGCATTCAGGATTTGTCACACCTTGGTTAGCCAGTAGATCTGCAAGTTTGTTGGCCTTGCTCCGAACATGATTGAAGCTAGCCGTTCTTAGACTCTGGAGATGTTTTTGGATTCTCTGGTACACTTGTATAAGTCTCCATTGTTTTGAGACTCTTTCAGGCACTGTTCCATAGCTGATTTTCTTGATTGCATTTATAGAAATATTGGAGTCTGCTTCGATGAGAACATTTGAGCTGTGATTGAGTTTAAGAAGCTCTAGACATTGTTCCAAATCCATTAATTCAGCCATGTTGTTGGTGGCTTGGCCTAAATGATAGTGGAAAATAAAAATTATTTTTCCATCCTCATCTCTTAACACACCTCCATAACCTGTTATCCCCGGGTTGCTTTTTGAAGCCCCATCAATGTTGCATTTCAGATAACCTTTTGGAGGAGGATGCCAAAACTCCTTTTCCTTTTCCAACATTATTTGTTTTGTGCTCAGACCATTGAGCATGATCTCATGCATTCACAGCTGCTTGAGAGTTCTCAATTCAAGTGTCGTGGGAGGATTCGAGGGATAACTGTGCATTGTGGTGGAAACGATCTCCTTTATCTACTTTAAGATCAATTCCATAATGCAAAGAGGAGTAGTTTTTTCATCCTTGAAAATTATTTTATTCCTTTATTTCCAAGCATTCCAGATAAGGAAGCTTGGTGTAAGGGTCCAGGCTAAATTAAGGATCTCATACTCTGAAAAAAAAATTCTCCACTTGTTTAGGGTGTTGATAATGCTGCCTTTGTCTCTATCTGTTTGATGAAATATGCTATTGAAAGAATCCCACAACCAGGAGGTATAGGTGCAGTTATTGAGAATATGCTCCATAGTCTCCTCTTGAGCCTCACATAATTGGCATCTAGAAGGCCCCATCACCCCCCTCTTCTGAATGTTTTCCCAAGTTAATATTTTCTTGTGATGAACAGTTTGATATTCATCCATCCTTGGTGGCTCCAAAGTTTTTGCCAGGACTTGGCCAAAACGCAGGGATCTAGGTTAAGAGAAATTATTTTAGCTTTGTTAATGTTGAAGATTCCTTCTTTGTTTTGGCCCCATCTTAACTTATCATGCCCATCTGTAACCAAGATCTTCCTCTGTTCTAAAATGTTCATGAGTTCTTCTGATTTTGGCTTTAAGGGGCTGTCTACTCTGCATTCTATAGTCCTCTAGCTTCTCCATTTCTCAGTGTCCTGAGGAGGATTCTAGAAGTCCCTAACATTAATTAGTCCTTGGAAATTCGTTTCTTGCTTAATGCCCAAAAATTCCTCCCTTATCAACATAGGTTCTTGTTGCCATTTATCTTCCTAGAAGAGAGCTTGATCTCCTGCTTTGATTTTCCAGAAGCTTTTGTTTTGTACGAGGCTTCTGTTTTCCTAGGCTTTATTCCAGATGTGAGAGCCTTTTATGTTCCCTGACATTCTGATGAGATCACTTGTTTGCCAGGAGTTAGCATATTTCTCTTTCCAGGTTTTATCCCATTGCGCCCCTGGTTCCTTAACCCACCTGCACCAGAGTTTGGCTCCTAAAACACTACTTAGAATCTCTTGATCGTCTAGGCCAAGGCCTCCATGACCTTTGGGTTTGCATATTTTATCCCAAGAAACAAGGGCCCATTTATTTGTGGTTTCCTCCTTGCCCTAGAGAAAGTCTCTCTGAAGGTTCCTAAATTGTTGTAGAACTCCTTTGGGAGCTGGCAGGGCTTATAAATAGAAAACAGGGATAGATTGAAGAACTGCCTTCATTAAAATCAATCTGCTTGCAAGGTTCAATGCTCTGTAAGTCCATCTTTTGATCTTGTCTTGCACCTTGTTCAGCACCGGTTCCTAGATACTTTTGCGCATTGGTTTATCCGTTAAGGGGATTCCCAAATATTTTGAGGGGAGGACCTCCCTTTGGAAGCCCAGAATTCTAGAGATGTTCCTTTGAATAGCAATGTTAGTGTTTAAGAAAAAAAAATTGATTTGGATAGATTGACTTCCATACCTAAAGCCGAGGAAAAGTCATTTAAGATTTTTTTGTACGCTGTAGCTTCCTTGACTTTGGGTATACCCTGTAGCATGGTGTCATCCATAAATTGCTGATGAGTCAAAGCTTGGCCATTCTCCGTTAAATGTAGGCCCTTGATCTTTCCCAAGACTTTAGCCTTTTTAATGGTTTGGCCCAATCCTTCCATCATGAGGATAAAAATAAAGGGAGAGAGAGGGTCTCCCTGCCTAAGGCCTCTGGAAGGCGTGAACATCTCTGAGGGCGATCCATTCACAAGAATTGAAAAGTTGGGTGAAGTAACCAAAGCCATAACCCATCTGATCCAGTCATGATCAAACCCAAAAGCAGAAAGGACCTTTTCGATGTAAGTCCAGTTCACCTTGTCATACGCTTTTGCAATGTCCAATTGCATGATCATACCGGCCTACCTTTTACTAGTGAGAGAATGAACAACCTCGTGGGCCTGAATAATATTATCCAGGATTTTCCTTCCTTCAACATAACCAGACTGTTCCCCAGATATCAAAGAAGGAAGAAGAGATTTGAGTCTGTTGGCCAAGATCTTGGAAATAATTTTGTAAACAACATTGCATAAAGAAATAGGCCTGAACTTGTTAAGAGTCAGGGCCGAGTCCTGTTTGGGGATCAGGGAGATGAAGGAGTTGTTGAGGGCTTTCAGAATGGATTTACTTCTTCTGGAGTCCTCAACCACCTCCAAAATGTCATGTTTGACAACATTTCAGCAGGCTTTGAAAAAGTCAACATTGAAACCATCTGGACCTGGAGCTTTTCTATTCTACATATCTTTAATAACCATACTGACCTCTACTTCGATTACTGGTTTTTTCAGATTAAAGTTATCTTCTCTAGACACCATCCTGGGAATATTCTTTGTAATTTCCTTGATGTATTGGTCTCTTTCTGGATTATTTTCATTTGTGATGCCTCTGAAATATTGAACCATCAGACCTTCAATATTCTTGTGAGAGGCCTGAAGCTCCCCATCTTCATTCAAAATTGAGGAGATTCTATTGTGCGTTCTATTGGCTATGGTGAAATGGTGGAAGAAACTAGTGTTTCATTCACCTTCTTTGAGCCATTGGACTCTTTACTTTTGTCTCCAAAAGATTTCCTCCTATTTGCATAAATTCTCCAAATCAAGGTTGAGTTTTTCCGCTTGCTCACTTTTATTTTTATCAAAACCATCTGTGATTATTGCTTGGTTTAGTTCCTACAGTTTGATATCTACTGATTTTTTGTTTACAAAAATGTTGCCAAAATCCTTCTTATTCCATTCTTTGAGTTTGATTTTTATGTGCTTTAGTCTTTTATGGAGGAGGAACATTTTGGAGCCTTGAACCTAAAGATCTTCAGACCACCATTTTTCAATGTTGCTGATGAAATCTGGATGGGAGAGCCAGATATTCTCAAATATGATTTCTGGGAGCATCAATTTCCTTGATTTCTAATTGAATCGGCTAGTGATCGGAGCCTCCAAGTGGAAAAATCCTTGAAGATATTTCTATATTTGTGAGCATCAGCTTCTCGGAGATCAAAAATCTGTCTAACTTGGAGGTAACCTGAGCATTGCCACCTCTTTTGTTGTTCCAAGTAAAAAGACCGTTATGCATTTTATAGTCAACCATTTTCAAGTCTTCCGTGAAAGAATGGAATCCTACTGAATCTCTACTGAGGATTCTGGTGCCTCCTTTTTTTTCTAAAAGAGATCTAATCATATTAAAGTCTCCTCCAATGACCTAAGGGGTTTCTTCATGTCAGCTTCTGAGATTTCCCAGGGAGTTCAGAAATCTAAGCTTCTCATCAATTCTATGAGGACCATAGACATCCGTAACCAGGAAGGTCTTAGACATCCCCATTGGTTGAATGATAGCTGATAAGTAATTTCTCGTCGCCTCCGCATCTACAATGCTAACTTTTTGGGGGTTCCAAAGAGTGAGAATGCCTCATGCTGCATTCTCTTCTTTGAATTCTAGAAACTCAAATTTGTTGAGCCATTTGTTATGGATTTGTTTTATTTTCTGAACGGAGTATTTTGTTTCTTGAATGAAGATTATGTCTGGCATTTCTAGTTTCATTCTATTACTTAGCATTCTATGTTTTCTTTTACTACCTAGACCTCTGATATTCCATGAAATGAACTTCATAATTAAAGATTTGTAAAGGAGTAACTGGTTAGATCTTTCATCTTACCCGAATCTATCATTAGCTTTCCACACTCCATTAGGAGTTCATTTTGATTTTTTCTGCCTCTCTTCTTACCTGGATTTCTGGTGGCTAATCTTGGATTTACTTTCATTGTTTTCACTCCTCTGTGCTCCTGTTTGTGGATGTTTGTACCTTTCTCCTATCCTTGTTCCTGAGTCTTCCATAAGAACAGCTAATGTATTTTGTTGCATTCTTCTTGAGGCAGAGAATTTATTCCTTCTTTGGTTCTTTGCATTAGGAATCCTTCCAGATCCAAGTTTTCCTTGGCAAGGATATCTTGTAGTTTGTGTTCTTCCAGACATGTTCCGCTTTGGGTCATTTCCTGGTCCATTTCCATTTTTGTTTTACTTCTCATGGCTTCTTTTTGAGAGTCAATGTCTGATGAATGATTTGTGTCCTCTTTTTTTACCTTTTCTTTAGCATTTTCCTCCTGATATTTAATCTCTCTTGTGATTTCTTCAGGCTCTTCTAGCACTTGAAACTTATTCTGACTACCCTTTTCCCCTCAGTATGATGTTGCTTTGGTCCCTTTCCCCTCCCCATTCCTATGCTAGCCACTTTCTGGAAGCTTTCAGTGTCCTTCGTTGCATTCATTGTATCTTTGTTATCTTATTTGCTGAGAGGGTAGTCTCTTAATAAATGACCATGTTCATGGAATCTTTGGCATCTGAAGGGGATATGTTCATAGTCTACCATCTGCACCCACTCCTCATCAAAAAATTCCAAGATGACTTTGTCCAGAAGTGCTCTTGATAGATCCATTTCCACACAAATCCTAGCAAAGGAGGTATAATTTCCTCTTCTTGTGGCTTCAAAAGCTTTAACATAGCGTCCTAGTTTATTACCAATGGCAGCCAACGATTCAATTTGCGAATAGTCAAGAGGTAGAGAGTAGAGCCTTACCCATGTAGGAACTAAAGAGAAAGTCTCCCTCTCTGGGACAAAGTTCATTCTCCAAGGTCTCATATAGAGACCTGCTGCAGCAAAAAAATAAGATCCTCCCTCAAATATTGTGTCTTTATCTTCAATATTGGAGAACACTATTGTGAATAATCCTTTTGACCCTAGATGTAGGTCAATTCTTACTTTAGGCTTACAATGATACTTGATCCACGACTATAAAGCATTTTCAGTGGGTCATAGTCCCATGAATTTACAGATAATGGCGTAGGTTCCCATATGTTCCCTGTGCTCCTGCAGAGCAAGATCATTTAATATTACTCGAGGAGTGATTTATGCTTTTGGTTTGTAGGGTCCTTTCTATTTTCTGTCTCTTGAACCTAGACTTTGTTCTTCTTCCTCTTTGTCCTTTGTGCTATTGTCTTCTTTTGTTCTGGTCCCATCTGTTTCCTTTTCATTGACCCTGTTTCTGAAGTTCATACCGCCTTTACTAGTACCAGCTAGTGACTTACTTATGATGGCCACTGCTTCTTTGTAGGAGGGAGCCGGGCTCTCCCTGCCATTCTCCATTCGAATCTAACTCTGCTCACCCTGGTTACTTTGGCCGCTACGTGTCTCCCGTGCTCTCGAAGTTGGAAATCAAATCCAATGTTAAAAATGGCCATAGCACTGGTTATTTTATATCATTAGCGCGCTGGCTCTTTTATACAAATCATATACATTAGTTTTGCAAGTTTAAATAAAAGCACTGAGTCTGCAACATTTTTCTGTCTTCCCTAATTTTCTTCTTAAAAAGAACACCCTAGGGAATTTTTTTAATATATACGCACCGGGGTAGTATACATTTCATGCACCAGTGTTCTTTACATTCAACACATCAGTGCTTTTAGTTATGTATGCGGCCTCAATGATTTTATATATTTAATGAACTAATTTTATTTTTCCATGAAGCGCACCACTAAAAAGCCATTTACTAAAACCGCTCGCTGCCTAGATTTTTTCAGTTGTGACAAAGTTCCATTATAATCTCTGTTGCAACATCCACTATTGCAAATGGATGCTTTAGTAGATGTTTTTTTGAAAGAAAAAAAATCTAATTTTATAACAATAAAAACCTCCATTATAACCTCCACTAGAAGGTATTTTCCTTGTAGTGACAAATAAATAATAAAAATCTCATTCTGTAAAGGTTCTTTTCACAAAGTAGAAAGTCACTTTTGAATGTGGAATAATAGTTTATCATATTCTCTTCTTTGTAGATTTTTTGATGTTCTCTAATGTAAGTGCAATGATAATAATAGCTCCAACTAGTAGTCCCAACAACTGAAAAAATCCATACGTCGATAGGATGTACATGTTCAAGCTCTGGAGAAAACTGTTAAAACAAAGGGATAAATAATAATAATTTCATTTTGTAAAGGTTATAATGAGAGATTTCCAAATTGAATATTTTGTATAAAAAAGCATGAGTATCAAAGTCAAATTGCAAAATTTTTCTATTCCAAATGGTTTAGATGTTAGAAATTCCAAAACTGAACATTGTAGCTATAAGTAACATTATAACTGAGGCATGTTTATCAAATTTTTCAATTGTAGCGGATGTAAAGCTCTTTATGTTTATGCATATGCATTTGTTCTTCGTGCATGCTTCCTTTCGAGAACCGGATCCGCAAAACCTGTCCCGCACAACTTTATTTGCATAGTTATTTTTGTAGTTGCGAAATACGTTCATAAATAATAATTTAAAAAAAAATCAACATAACACAAATGCATATGTTTGGAATTACAGAGAAAATTAATAATGTGCAAAAAGTTATCAATCTTTCATTGTACTAACCTTTGCACTTCAAACAATCTATTAATAATAAAATAACCATTTGTCTTGTACATGCATAGCCACCTCCTTACAACTTTTTTTAGGAAGCTAACACCAAATAATACTTCGCAATTGACAACTCAAAAAAAAAAAACTAACCATACATATTCATATTGCATCCTCATATTAGCATAACATAATAGAAGTGAGTTTCAAACTATTTAATCGATAAATATTCTAGGAAATAGGCTCAAATTGTGATGCAAGAAATGGAAGTAGGTCCATTCACATAGGAACCCTTTGGTCTCTATCATAATCTCTAATTCGTTAACTATACTTTCTCCATATATCCTTCATCTATGACTAACTTCTCTCACTAGTCAAGTATAGATACAAGCTACTCATTAGTATATCAACAACACCAACACTAGTTAATCCAGTAAGAGGCACACCAGCAGCACTTCTAGCTAAAACTCATAGATTTTTCTCTAATCTAGGATGACTCAATTGAATGTTAAATATCGATATTTTAAAATAAATATATATACTTGAATTCATCGAATAGTTATCAAAAATAGTATTATATAATATCGATAGATACAACCTTAGATATCATTTTTGGGATTCAACTGCGTTAAGTAAGTCATTCACGTATGACCATTTCCATGAGAGGTAGTCGTAAGTGACTAATTTCTCATGATTTTGAATAGTTCACTTAGCACTCATTGCATCGGTTGATGCTCACAGGGGTGAAGAAGTGGGATTGAAACTGGTGAGATAAATCACATAGCGTTAATCATCACTTCCGGGGCTTTCACCCGGTAACCAGGACTTCCCAGGAGGTCACCCATCCCAGATCGCCTCTGGCACAAGCGCGCTTAACTATGGAGTTTTCCCCACAATCAAGCCCACTTAGCTTGCTAGCCCATTTGCAAAACCTTAGCAAGTATTGTGCCTCATGAACCATTCAAGTAGAGATCCCTTCACTCTTTTTGAATTTAAGTATAGGGGGTTTACACAGTGCATTATATTAGATATCATTTTTGGGATTCAACTGCGTTAAGTAAGTAATTCACGTATGACCATTTCGATGAGAGGTAGTCGTAAGTGACTAATTTCTCATGATTTGAATAGTTCACTTAGCATTCATTGCATCGGGTGATGCTCACAGGGGTGAAGAAGTGGGATTGAAACTGGTGAAATAAATCCCATAGCATCAATCATCACTTCTCGGGCTTGCACCCGGTAACCAGGACTTCCCAGGAGGTCACCCATCCCAGATCGCCTCTGGCTCAAGCGCGCTTAACTGTGGAGTTTTCCCACAATCAAGCCCACTTAGATTGCTACCCCATTTGCAAAACCTTAGCAAGTATTGTGCCTCATGAACCATTCAAGTAGAGATCCCTTCACTCTTTTTGAATTTAAGTATAGGGGGTTTACGAAATGCATTATATTAGATATCATTTTTGGGATTCAACTGCGTTAAATAAGTCATTCACGTATGACCATTTCCATGAGAGGTAGTCATAAGTGACTAATTTCTCATGATTTGAATAGTTCACTTAGCAGTCATTGCATCGGGTGATGCTCACAGGGGTGAAGAAATGGGATTGAAACTGGTGAAATAGAATCACATAGCATCAATCATCACTTCTGGGGCTTGCCCCCGGTAACCAGGACTTCCCAGGAGGTCACCCATCCCAGATCTCCTCTGGCTCAAGCGCGCTTAACTGTGGATTTTTCCCCACAAATCCTTAAAAATAGAGGGGCCTAGGGCCTCACTAGCGTCATATTTTGTTGGATTTTTTCTTATGTAAACTCTGCTCCAACTTTGAGCTTATTATTTTGTGTCAATTTCATGTAATCTTATTATTGTTTTGATAATAACGATGGGATCCTTTTTGAGCTAGCACTGATTTACCTCAGAGGGTTGAAGCTCTTGGTTTAGGGCCCAATCCACGTAGCTAAGTTCCTCTTTACTTGTATTTGTATGTTTTATTTCAGTTTGTAGATTAGGTTGTTGTTAGATGTATCTCTTTTATGGTTAAGAATAGGTTGCTTTTGATGATCTAGTATTTTGCTTCCATTTGTGCTTTCTGTAGCAGGTTAAACAGTGATCAGCAGAGGCTCAAAAGGCTAGCAATAGTGCCTTAGCCTCTCTTCCTCCCTTTGGGACCATGATTTGAGGCAAAAACCCTCTTGCTGCCCCAAAAACACAGATTTTCCTCCTTCATAGGACTACTAGTGTTTGTAGATTTTTAGTAGGTTAATAGTCCATATTTTTTGCTTTAGATCTTCTTCATCATGCTCACTTCCTCATTTGCAATAGTCTTCTTTTATTCTTTCCTTGCTTGCAGCATTTCTGAGCATTTCCTTTCATAGATCATAGTTTAGACCAGTTTTATGCAAAACTCTGTTTTTCCTTTATGCATTCATTTCACTTGTTGATTGATTTCCTCGGTTGACTTCCATTTTCTATGCAGAAGATCTCTTCCAGCAGTAGTCTAGCTTATCATAAATCACCCCCTCCGTCTGATCCATGCCCTATTGGTTTCCCAAACCTCACCTCAATTCTGCCTTAGTTTCCTACATTTTTTCTAGAACTTCTTCCTCTCTCCTTGAGCAAACCCAATCATCTTTCTATCTCTTGGTGATTCATGGTAGACCCTAGGCACCCTAACACCTCATTCCAACCTTCATCCACCTTTTCCACCCACTCTCACACCCTCAAAATAGTGAAAGCTACTCTCAGCCTCCTCCTGTAGGCCTCTCGTAGATTCCTTGTTTTCCTCTTGTAGATTTCCTGTGTCCTCCTGTAGATTTTCCTTTTGGATTTATTTTGGAGTCTGAGTGTGGGAAAAGCCTCAAGAAGGCTACCTAAGACCTCCTAGGGCCCATCCACACCATCCTACATCTTCTCAAGTCCCAAGACGACCCTTCAACGCCACCTATTCATTGCCACACTCACAAATAATAAATTAAATGCATGTCAAACTCACATAAAAGTACATAAAAATCCAAAAATATGTTCTTCGCTTATTTACTTCCATAAATAACATAGTTAGATGTTGCTTACTTCCTTGAGAAGGTAATGGCATTCCTTTCATGGTTTTCATAGTGCTTTATACAAAAGTAGAATTAGTTGGTTAATTAGGGTTTACTAGGTTTGCTTTACATTTCAGTCTTTCTCCTTTCTGTAGTTAGAATTGTTGGCATTATGATTCTGGTTTGGCTCTATGGTACAGGTGTTGTAATTGATGGCAACTCACTCTTGTAGATGATCTCAATTCAGGCACTCAAAATCATGGAAATTAAGAGGTACGCAGGTAATCCTAGAAGAAGTCGCAGACCAAGGAGTGCGTGCATGTACGTAGGGGATACGTTCATAAGGTGTGGACCCAAGTTTCACTCTCTCCAATGCATAAAAGCGCGTGCACGTGGGAATCTTCATGAATGGTTCATGGTATTAGCCCAACAGTTTTTGATCAAATGGTTTTTGTCCATGGTATTGCATCCAAAAGTGTTGATCCCAAGTATTGGGTTCATGGTATTGTGTTATTATGGTTTTGGACCATGGTATTGAGAAGGGCTTTCCTATAAAAAGGAAAGGAGATCTCTAGGCCACACACTTGTGAAATTTCAATATCTTGAGATATGAAATTTCAGGTGATTGGTTTTTAAAAGCTAGATCTAATTCAAGGAGATAACTTAACTTAAGGTGAATCTATTGGCATGCCGTGATCTCTCAGGTGCATGAATAGATCTGTGGATCTGGCTGACTGTGGCACATTAGTGTACTGAAAATTTGGCCCTAATCAGAAGTCCACTGGCGATCCGAAGGCGTAGTGCGTGGGTACGCAGCGCAGTCAAAGGCGTAGTGCATGGGTACGCAACGCAATCAAAGGCGCAGTGTGGGGTACGCAGTACAGGAGAAGGCACAGTGCGGGGCACACGAAGCACAGTCAAGCGCGAAGTGCGAGGTACAAAGGCGAGAAGAAGGCATAGTGCGGGTCTACGCAGTAATTCAGAAGTGAAGGTGCGGATCTGAAGAAAAGTTCGCAGAACAGAAAAACAACCAGTGCGGATCTGCGCAGTTCTGTCTCAGAAGAGTTGCGGATATACGCAGGCCCCTGTTGGTGAAGTTGCGGCCTTATCTTGAAACAATTTTTTATTGTCTTTTATCTAGTGCAGTAAAGTTCTGGGTTTAGATTTCTGGTATTCTTTTCTGTTTACAGCGTTTTGAAGAGTCAGTGATTCATTGGTTTATTGTATAAGGAGATTGGGTGATTTTCATGTACTTGATGATTATTTGATGTTCATGGATCCAGTTTGAAAATTAATGAAACGTGGTCCTTAAAGAAGTAAAAGAGAAAAATGGGGTTGTAGCTCCCTTTCAGGGGAAACTAGAAAATGAGAGAGAGTTGTAGCTCTCTGCAGGTTGCAGCGTGCGTACTGGTAAAGGACTGCACCAGTACAAAATCATTGTAAAAGAAGTTTCTAATTGAAAGAAGATAGAGACATATTGTAGCAGGTGGTTTTCACCCACATTGGGTTTCCACCTTATATCTGGTGTTCCTTGGTGTGACTATTTGTTTTTCTTGTTTCATGCTCATTATTATATACAAGTTAATGATCAATAAATTAAGGAAGGCATATTGAAAAGAATTTGATAATACTGATTCACCCCCCTCTCAGTATTATTTCCAACAAGAATAACTTCTTATGGAATCCATAGAAGTTGGCTTGAGCTCCTAGTGATCTTGTGCCAGCTGACCAAGTGATAACTTGCAATGAGAACTAGTACTTGTGCATACAACATTGATGCTTCCAAGTTTGTTACGAACTACCAGGTTGATAAGAGTAAAGTAGGCAGCCCAGGAGTTGTAGCATTATTGCTATAATACTGGTGCTTACCATTTTTTGGCACCGTTGCTGGGGCAGCATTAGAGTATTTTGTGATTACTGTTTTCTTCTATTTCCTATTGCAACATTCTATTAATAGTTCATTTCAGCAAAAGTAGACTAGTCATTTCTTTTCCTTTCAAGTTCTCCATTTCCTTGCTTTCCTTTTCAATTCTGCAAATTTCCATTTTAGAAAGTTCATTTCATCTAGTTGCAATTTGTTTTGTTCAAATCACAATTTCAGTTTCTGCAGGTACTATCAGTGTGGGGAAAAGAAAGAAAACCAACCAAAAATATTTCCTTTCATGCCTCGTAGGAATAGAGATAACTTAGGAAAAAAAATTCCCAACACCCCCACTGCTTCACATAGCCAACCTTCTCTCTTCTTTGGTGGCTGTGATCAAGAAGAACCCTTAGGTGAACAACAAAACATATTTGAAGAACCTATAGGGGACAAAGAAGAAAAAACATTCCTTTGGAGCCAATGGATGAAAGAAATGCTAGGGGGAATGGAGAGAGAATAGAGCGTACCTTTCCCATTCGGGAGACCAATGGGGACACCAAAATGAAGAATATAAGCCCTTCCACCCTACCTCATTTCCATGGTCTGACTACAAAAGATCCTGACACCTTCTTGTTAAAGTTTGTTGTCATTTTTCCAAATTATGACTATGCAGAAGATGAGCAAAAGTTGAAAATGTTCCCTTCTACTTTCAAGCATGCAACACTGTGGTGGTTCATGGGATTACCTGGCAATAATATCACAACTTGGGCTCAGATGCAACACGCCTTTAACAACAAGTATTGGTACTATTGTAGGTCAAAGATACAAAAGAAGAAATCTTCCGAATGACCATAGGAAGTGATGAGTCCCTAGAAGACTATGAAGAGAGGTTCGAACCCAGTTACAAAGGGGCCAAGTGTACACTTGACCCTGAGTCTCTGATGTTGGTCCTGCTCAGGGGAATCCGAGAAGATCTTCTAGACACCTTCCATCTGCTGGCTAGGAGAGACATCTACCAACTACCCTACGAGGACATAAAGACTATTTTTAAAATCCATTATAGGGAAACTAGAAAGAAAGGTATGGGGAGTCCACCTGTAGCCAGTACCTCTTCCTCCAACTCATCCATTAAAGGAGAAATTGGAAACATGCTGGAGGACTTCAAGAGTAAGATGCTATAGACTCTTTCCATGGAAATCGACACCTTACATATCAAAAGAAAACAAGAAGAAGCAGAGAGGGCTTTGGCCATTTTTTTCCCTAGATGCACCAGGATGCATCCTAAGAATGAATGCCCATTGAACTCTATAGAGGTTTATTCAATCTATGAAGAAAATCATTCTACAGATAAGTTCCCTTCCTCGCCCGCACTTAAAGCTGTATATGAAGGGGCTGAGGGAGTCACTAAACAACTTTTTACATAAACCAAAGAATGCCGCATGGACCTAGACCATACTAGCAGGGGCTGTAAGGGACATCGCATGCACACTACAACTCCAACCAAGTGCCCTCCATACCTTATTGGGGTGCCCCTGCTCATCCTTCCGAGTCCACACCACCTCCTTGGTCGTTCACATCTCAATATCATGCCCAACTAGCCACCCATTCATTTCAATCCTATGCTCAGCCACAGCCTCAGTGGAATGCATCTCATCAAGGGTGGAGGCCCCAATACAACTCTCTTCCCCCTCTTATGCCTCCACCACCTGCCCAACCACAACCGTTACCTTCTGCTCCACCAAGGCAACCCCAAATGCTTGCCCAGCCAAATCTGAACCTGAACAACTAATAGGCTAAGCAAGTGTATAGTGGGGAACCATCATGCCCAACTTGTGTTGTGGAGATTCAAGAAATCAACTTGCAATCTAGGAAAGTTCTCCCAAATAGCTAGCCTCCACCCAGGGAGGTTGAGGAAGAGAAAAAGGAAAGCGAACCTAAATAAATTCCACCCTTTCCTGAGAGACTATCCGTAGCAGTCTAGCTTACCCCAGAAGAGATTGAACTCCTGGGAGAATTGAAACATTTATGTGTAAAGATATCACTTCTCCAAGCCAAAAAATATGTGCCTATCTACAATGGGTTGATCAAAGAGAAGTGATTTAGGACAACTGTCCGACTTGACGTTGGGGCAGGAAACCTGTCCAAAATATTTGGACCTTGGAAGCCTAGTAGTTGATGTCCACATCAGTGGCACAATGATCCTGCATACCTTGATTGATCTAGGAGCTACCATTAATGTGATGACAAAGGACACAATGCTCAAACTCAACCTCCAGGGCTCCTTGAGGAAGACCAAGATAGTGCTACAGCTAGCAGACCGCTCCACAGTGACCCCTAAGGGGATTGTGGAAGATGTGATAGTATCCATTGATTCTTAGGAGTACCCTGCTGATTTCTTAGTTCTCCAGCCAAAGGCAAAGCTCACTAGGTATCCTCTCATTCTGGGAAGACCCTGGTTGGCTACAGGCGATGCCTACATCAGCTGTCGAGCTAGGAACATGATCATAAAGAATGGGCACATGTCCAAGTAGTTAATCCTATATCCTCCTACCCAACCCTTCCTAGAACATTCTCTGGTTGGAGGAGGAAGATGAGGATGAAGTTTATTCTGCACCACTTTGTACATTAGAAACTACCATGGGGGGGAAATCGCAAGATGAGGATGATATGATTGAAAACATGATTTAGAATCCACCTCCCAGTGTATCACCATTAGAAGACATAGTAAGAGAAACCCAAAACAACCCCTCAACTGATCTCTGTGTGGTCGATCCTACTTCTCCCCATGTCAAAAATATAGAGTTTGGCCTAGAAAGAACTTTGAAAATCAATCCATCCCTCTCTACTTCCTAAGAGTAGCAGCTATGTAGCCTGCTGAGAAAACATATAGATGCCTGCCTGAAGTTATAAGGAAATAAAGGGAGTGCACCCTTCAGTATGTACTCATCATATATAGATCAAGGAAGATTGCAAGCTAGTCAGGAAGCCTCAAAGGAGGATGAATCCAGCACTTAAAGATATTGTTAAGGAAGAATTATAGAAATTTCTTGATAAAGGGTTCATCTATCCCATCTCCTACAGTGAATGGGTCTCTCCTTTGGTGCTAGTGCCAAAGAAAAAAGGTAATTGGAGAATCTATGTTGACTATCAGGAATTGAACAAAGCCACCAAAAAGGACCATTTTCCTTTACCTTTCATAGATCAAATGATAGATAGTCTGGTAGGGAAAAAAGTTTTTCACTTTCCTAGATGGGTTTAGCAAGTACAATCAGATTCAAATCAGCTCGGAAGATCAAGATAAGACCACTTTCACTTGTCCTTGGGGTACCTTTGCATACTGGGTCCTTCCTTTTGGTTTGTGCAATGTTCTAGCCACGTTCCAGAGAGCGGTATTTAGTATATTTTTTGAACTGTTTCATGATGCAGTAGAAACATACATGGATGATTTTACTCCTTATGGCTCTGACTTTAAGGAAGCTTTATCTAACCTAGGAAAATTTCTAGACAAGTGTATTGAGATGAACCTATCCCTCAGTCCAAAAAAATGTGAATTTTTGATGACTGAAGGGACCGTGTTAGGTCATGCAATATCTCAACAAGGACTACAGGTGGACCCCAACAAAATCGCCATCATCCAAAGGGTCCCACCTCCTCAAAAGGTGAGAGATGTCAGAAGTTTCCTAGGCTTAGTTGGGTATTGTAGGAGATTCATTAAATATTTCAGCAAGCTAGCCTCTCCTATGTTTGGCCTCTTAGGCAAAGATGTTGATTTCATATGGTCAAAAAATTGTTAAGAATCCTTAGGTACCTTGAAGAACAAGTTAGTGACTGCCCCAATTGTCAGAGGCCCAAATTGGGCCCTACCTTTCCACATTCACACAGATGCGTCGAACCAAGCAATAGGAGTTGCCTTGGGACAAATTGATGAAATGTTACCTTATGCCATATAATTTATAAGCAAGAAGTTGTCAAAGGCAGAGTTAAACTATATAGTGACTGAGAAGGAACTCCTAACTGTCATGCATTCCTTAAACAAATTTAGACATTATATGATAGGATATCAAACCTTTATGCACACTGATCATGATGCAATTAGATATTTAATGAACAAACCAGATGTAAATGCTCGTATTATTAGATGGTTGCTTTTACAACAGTGATTTGATTTAACCATTATTGATAAGCCCGATAAAGAAAATGTTGTTGCTAACTTTTTGTCTAGAGTAAATTTTCCTGTAGTTGAATAAGGAATGGTGGATGACCAACTTCCAAATGAACATTTGTTTGCTATCTCAGTACTCTCTCCATGGTTTGCTAATATAACAAACTACTTGGTTTCAGTACAGTTCCCACCACACCTTTCCTCAAAAGAGAAGAGCAAGATAGTAAGGAAAAGCGCCCTTTCACCTGGATTGGGGGCAACCTCTTCAAACTTGGCCTAGATCAAATCTTGAGAAGATGTGTCATGGAGGAGCAAGTCTTTGACATCCTCTTGACCTGTCATGACGAGCTTTGTTGAGGTCATTTTGCAGCAAAAAGAAATGCCTTCAAGATACTACAAGCAGGCTATTACTGGCCCACTCTTCATCAGGATGTGAGGAGATATACAAGCTAGTGTGATCGATGTCAGAGGATGGGGAAACCTACTCCAAAGGATGAGATGCCCATGCAACCTCAAGTGACCTTTGACCCATTTGAGAAGTGGGGCATGGAATTTGTGGGTCCTATCAGCCCTCCTTCAAAGCATAAACAATACATCATTATGTGCACCTATTGACTGACAAAGTGGGTAGAGACAAAAGAAATCAAAGGAGTGATAGAGGAAAAAGTAGTTTATTTTTTGAGAGAAAACATATTCTACAAGTTCGGGTACCCAACAGAGTTGGTCATAGATCATGGTAGACATATTACTTCCAATTTGATTGAAGACCTGCTCACACATCATAAAATCAAGAACAAGTCTCCCACCCCTTACCATCCATAAGCCAATGGGTAGGTGGAGGTCACTAACAGAGAATTGGAAGGGATCCTGACCAAGGTAGTAAGCAACCGTAGAAAAGACTGGGCGGACAGATTAGTTGAGGCCACTTGGGCCTACAACACAACATGGAAGACCACCAAGGGGTTCACACTATGAACTGGTCTATGGGAAGAAGGCTTTGCTGTCAATAGAATTTGAGTTCAATACGCTAAGGATGGCAGCTCAACTGGACCTAGACCTCAGCCATGCAAAGAAGGAGAGATTACTTCAGCTCAATGGATTGGATTAATATAAATTGTAAGCCCTTCTCCATACAGAGGTAGTTCAGCTTCAGAGAAAGATATGGTATGAAAAAAATATCAATGATAAGCAATTTCAAGAGGGAGATTAGGCAATACTCTATGATTCAAGATACAAAGATTTCAAAGGCAAGCTGAGGACAAGATGGATGGGACCCTACACTGTGGAGAAATGCAATGAAAATGGTTCAGTTCTAATCAGAACCATTGATGATGAAGCCATCCCCATGCTTGTCAATGGACATCGGTTGAAAGTTTACAAGAAACCCCTCTCCAAGAAAGAATTTATTGAATATTTGAATAAAATAGTGATGGTAGTGGAGCATGTCTTAGCTTCCACTTCATCCACTCACTGAAGAAAAGAAATCAGAAAAATAATGACTTAAGTGAAAACCTCTATGAGGTGTTTGAATCCCATCATTGGGTTGAAAACCTATTCTGAGGCGGCCCAATGATGACAAAAAAAAGAAGAAGAGAAAAACAAGATCCTTGGGTGAGAACCTCCCTTGGAGGCGCCCACAGTAGGAAATTAGGGTGAAAACATCTCTGAGGCACCCTAGTTGTTTTCCAAAAAAAAAAAGAGAAAAAAAGAGAAAAAGGAGAATGAAAATGATTTTTTTGTTGCATTGTAGGAGGACTACAGGGAGCCAAAGAAGGTGCCAAAGGGACCCTGACATTCATACCAGCACCCATCTCATCTTCTCCACACTTTTCTCCATCATTTTTAGCATTTATTTCACCCCACTATGCTTCATTTTCAAAAATTGTGTTTTCTACAAGAGGCTTTGTGTTTTCTACAGGAGGCTCCTGTATGAATTATAGAGGGCCAAAAATGGATACAAAAGGCAGTTTGAGGGACATGGAAGCTTCATGAAGAACCTATAAACCCGCCTATAGTCTTCAAACCTCCTTGCCATCATTTCCAAGCCTGCATCACACCCCAAGCATCAGTTTTCTTCCTATCCAAGAAAAACATAGAAAAAATAGTTTTTTAGTAAAAGAAAAAAAAAACAAAAAATAAGAGAGGAAGTAGCACCCTCCATCTCACTTGAAGCCTACTTACTAACTCTTCATCTTTATCTATACCTTTGGCATCATCCTCAATCTCTAAACACATGAAGAAGCTAAAGTTTCAAGGGGAGAAGCAGCTACAGGAGCTCCTGTAGGAATTCCTGTAGCAGCTGATCCCATCAAAACCCAACACCAACAGTAGGAGAATGCACACATTTAGGTTGAGAAGGCACTTGAAGCTCAGACTTAGCTAGAGAAGAACCTACACAAGACACAACCACACATTAGCAAGCATACAACATGCATCAAAAGAAATAACGGCATGCAACACAGAGAGAGCCACAACACCTCACAACAAATACATTCGGATCACAGGTAAGTAACTAAATCGCTCCTCTGTTTGCATTTGTGTAATTAGAAGTCATGCAAAAGAAATGACATGGTTGAGGTTGAATGAAGGAAAGGTGGCCAGTTAACTTGGCCACCTTCATCTAGTTGACTCCACTCATCCGAGATGTCACCCACACGTGCGCATAGTAAACTCTAGCACAAGATGCCAAGGATAGGTAGTGGAGGGAGTGTGAACTTTGATGCAATGATGGGAGATGATTACGAGGAGAAGCCATGATGACCAAGCAGGTGGGGACCAATGGTCCGAATATGGACAACATATACCTTGCCAACTCATCCCTCATCACCAGAAATATCCATAAATGGTAATAAGTACTCCTACCTGAGCATCCTCACCACCTTTTCCTCCATTCTCTGCGTGTAACTCAGATACATTAGTCTCCTTGTGCCCCCATAGGCTCGTAACAATTGTCCTCCGTCGATCTCTCCCATATTCCTACTCTTAGTGTTTTCTACGGGAGCACCTATAGGAATTCTATAGGAGGACAATATGCTTCTACAGGAAGGCTAGTGAGTTGTTTTGAAGGGAGAAAACACGAGTTTTAGCATGATTTTCTGTCTTCAGAGATAGGGTTCATGCATGCCCCATATTGAATATCAATATATGCAAGAAGTGGCTTCAATTTGAGGAGGAAATAAAGTCTTTAGGAGAGGAGAAAATACAAATTTTTTCTGCTTATTTAAAAAAAAAAACACAATCTCCTTTGTTTGTTTGTTTTTCTCAAAATTTGTTGTCTCCATCTCCACATTTGGCTTCCGAAAAGTGTATAAAAAGAATGACAGGAGGGTTTATGAGAAAGGAGTCCAGTAAATCCACTAGGCTCCATGCACATCCACAAGTGGTGGACATCTTCACAAGGGAAAATTGGATGAATTTATTTGAGAAATTCCAAGGGTTTGATGAGGAAATTGCCTAAGATTTTTCTCTCTCTCTGGCACCCCACATAAGAACTCATGCCACTATCACCTTTAGAGGTATTTCCATGGAGATAACCCCTGAATTTATTAGTAGGGTCACTACCCTTCCTCTTGGGCTGCCTTGGAGTCAGGATGAGAAACCAATTGGCCAAGCTGCCAAGAAAAACTTTTTCCAAAACAATGAAACCCTTGTAGAAGATAAAAATGGCATTAGAAGGGCTAGCATACCATATCCTTGGGATGATATTGGCTATCAAATAATCAAATACATTTATTGTGAGGGGAGGTACAACATTATATATGGTTATCACTTTAGAATCCTCCATGAATTAAGTATGGCATGGACACTCTAGCACCTCAGAAGCTCAGTATCCCCTACTTCCTCCTGCAGTCCCTCATCGACTCTAGCACCAAGGTTCAAGCAGGAAATTCAAAGCAGCTAGCTCACCATGGGTTAATCAAAATCCTAGTGGAGGAAGCTCTCTGTACATTTACACTCCCTATAGCATGGGAAGTTTTACGAAACATGACAGTTGAGGATGACATAAAGGCCTTAACCTACGATGTCAGTCCTACTGGCAGTGAGGAGGAAGAGTAGTAAGGGGGAGAAGGTGAAGCCACTGGTGACTTAGAAGAACAAGAAAGGAAGGAGGAAGAAACTAAAATAGAGGAGGAGAGAGCTGAAGAAATAGAGCAAGAAGAGACAGAAAAAGAGACAGAAGGAGGAAAAAAAGTTAGAACAAGGAGAAGAGTCCCCTGAGACTCTAGAAAGGGAGGCAGTAGCTGTGCTCACTACCCTTAGTACACTAATCAAGCCAAAGCAAAAGAGGAAAACACTGGCCTCTATGTATTTCAGGGCTAGGAAGAGCACAAGGATCAAAACAAGCAAACCTCAGCCCTCTTCAAAAGTGCCAATTACAATTGAAGATTCACCCTCTACCAAGGGGAAAGAATCCCCTTCGAAGACACCTATTACATATGAAAGGGGGACTCCTAGATCTTCCACATGGAAGGAAAAGGTAGTACTACAGGACCCAAAAACAGTCCTACAGGAGGCTTAGATAGTTCTACAGGAGACATTGTCAAAACTACAAGAGACCCAAAAGCTTGAGAAAAGTATGGAAGGACAGCCACAGGTAAAAGGAGGAAGCAACAAAGCTATAAGAACCTAATCCCTAGCCTAGTCTTGCCTCCTATTACAATCTACTTGAGGGAGGAAGGATAATCCCACAAAAATTTGCAATTACACTATTCTTTAAATTAGAGAAAGAAAGAATAAGAACACATAGGTGGATGCAAATAGCCAAATCCAAAGGAGTTGAGGATGTTGGCAATATGGAAAACAAACTCAGAGAAATGGGAAGGGAGTTGAGTGCTCTCAGAGACAAGGAAGCAATTACAAGAAGCCACCTTGAAACTGAAAATGAATTGTTAAGGAGGCAATTGCAAGAGAAAGAGACTCAGCTGGAATGCATGGCCAGCTTATCCATGGAGGCATTGCAATGTAGAACACCAGTAAAATCCTATGGCGTCTATCTCAAGGACCAATGGTTACAATTCGATATAAATACTCTGGCACAAAGAGGCATAATGCCTTTCCAAGATTACAGGCAATTTATGGATCTGTGTGACCAAAGCACATCAAAGGATATGGAAAAGATGGCATAATTCTACCTACATAACATGGCCCTCATAGATATGAATGCATGGGACCCCAATGCCAAGCTAGGGGACCTACAATTAATGGCCACGGCCTCATGGATGAACCATGAAGAATTGAGGGCAACATAAATAAAAAGATTGATGATAAAGGAGCAGAATGAGCCACTAATGATTAGATCTGAGCCATCAGATCCTATGGCACTCATCAGCACACACAACCTGCTTGCTAATGACCCTCAGAATGCCCCTAGATATCTCACTAATCAGGCACAAGCCATTGCACACTTTTAGGATATGTAAAGGATACTTGGGGATGACTGTGTGCATGCATGCATGAGGAGATGGAACACCTTACCACACAGTTTGTAGAGCATGGAATATCATTCCCCCATGAGGCTAAAGGAGGCATTGAAAAGAGTGCCAATATACAAGCACTCCATGTAGAGGCTGAAGGCCAACTGGATTGGCCTCAAACTGAGTCCCCCATAGCTGTTAGGCATGCTGGAAGGCAGAAAAAAAGAAGAAGATGAGGAGCAGTGGAAGGAGATAGATAGAAAGGCATGATTTTATGGCAATGAAGAGTAGACCACATCAGAAGCCTGGGATGCTAGGGAGGCCACCAGGGCCATAAAAGATGAGGAGATTGACTAAGCTGCTCAGAGGATGAGCAACACTTTCAGTAGGGGGTGATGATGAGCCTCATAAATGGGTAACTATATGGGCTCATTTTACCTCCTAACTTAGTAAAATCAACCATTCTCTTAGCTTATTGTATGCTTTTCTGATTATATTTATGCTTATAGAGTGAGTCGAGTTAGTTGTAGTGTCATGTGGTCTAACATGTATTTAATGCATATTATTGATGAGTTTCGAGGTCAAAGTCAAGGATCTAATGGACAAATGGAAAAAATAACTTGAAGTGGACAAAGGAGAGGACTTATAGGATGTAATCGCCCTCATTTATTACTCCTCACTTCGAATTCCCCTTCATTCAGCTCGGAGTACAAGCAACCAAATCATGCATTAGAAGGCAGTCAAGCAAGTGGAGGATGACTAATGATTATCTCAAGTTTTGGGAGCCAAGCCTCCCTAATTTTAAAGAAGCTATTGTTAGCTTCATTTGTATAAGTAGAGGGGCTAGGGCCTCACTAAGGTTGGATTTTTGTTGTATTTTTTCTTATGTAAACGCTGCACCAACTTCGAGCTTATTATTTTGTGACAGTTTCACGTAATCCTGTTATTTTTTTGATAATAAAGATGGGATCCTTTTTGAGCTAGCACTGAGTTACCTTATAGGGCTGAAGCTCTTGGGTTAGAGCCCAATCCTAGTAGCCATGTTCCTCTTTACTTGTATTTGTATGTTTTATTTCAGTTTGTAGATTAGGTTGTTGTTAGATGTATTTTTTTATGGTTAAGAATAGGTTGCTTTTGATGATCTAGTATTTTGCTTCCATTTGTGCTTTCTGTAGCAAGTTAAAAAGGGATAAAAAAAGATGCAAAAGGCTAGCAACAATGCTTTGGAATCTATTCCTCCCTTTGGGACCATGATTTGAGGCAATGATCCTCTTGCTGCCCGAAAAACACAAATATTCCTCCTTCATAGAACTTCTAGTGTTTGCAGCTTTTTAGTAGGTTAATAGTCTAGCTTTGCCTTGATTTAGATCTTCTTCATCATGCTCACTTCTTGATTTTCAATAGTCTTCTTTCATGTTTTCCTTGCTTGCAACATTTCTCAGGATTTCCTTTCATAGATCATAGTTTAGACCATTTTTATGCAAAACTCTATTTTTCCTAAATTCATTCATTTCACTTGTTGCTTGATTTCCTTGGTTGAATGTTAGTTTCTATGTAGCAGAACTCTTCCAGAAGTATTCCAACTTATCAGATATCACCCCCTCCATCTGATCCATGCCCTATTGGTCTCCCAAACCTCATCTCAATTCTACATTAGTTTCCTGTATTTTTCCTAGAACTTCTTCCTCTCTCCTTAAGCAAACCCAATCAAATTTCTCTCTCTGGGTGATTCATGGTAGACCCTGGATTCCCTAACACCTCATTCCAGCCTTAGTCCACCTTTTCCACCCATTCTCGTACCCTTAAAACTATGAAAACTGCTCTCGGCCTCCTCCTGTAGGCCTCTTGTAGATTTCCTGTGTCCTCCTGTAGATTTTCCTGTAGGCTTACTTTTGGAGGTTGAGTGTGGGAAAAGCCTCTAGAAGGCAACCTAAGATCTCCTAGGACCCATCCACACCTTCCTACATATTCTCAAGTCCCAAGACCACCCTTCAACGCCACCTATTCATTGCCACACTCACACATAATAATTTACATGCATGTCAAACTCACATAAAAGTACATAAAAATCCAAAAATGTGTTCTTTGCTTATTCACTTCCAGAAATAACATAGTTAGATATTGTTTACTTCCTTGAGTAGGTAACGGCATTCCTTTCATGGTTTTCATAGTGCTTTCTACAAAAGTAGAATTAGTTTCTTAATTAGGGTTTACTAGGTTTGCTTTACATTTCAGTCTTTCTCCTTTCTGCAGTTAGAATAGCATCTGTAGAGTAATCTTTCTTTCCTTTCATCACATATAGGGCTTCTTTTGGAATCCATAGAAGTTGTCTTGAGATCCTAGTGATCTTGTGCCGGTTGACCAAGTGACAACCTGTAGTGGGAACTAGTACTTGTGCATACAACACCGAAGCTTCCAAGTTTGTTATGAACTACAAGGTTGATAAGAGTAAAGTAGGCAGCCAAGGAGTTGCAGCATTATTGCTGCAATACTAGTGCTCACCATATGTGATCTAAAAACCATCTAGATGCTCTATTTATACTTCCTCATATGTCTCTCCATTGAGAAAAACAGATTTTTCATTGATTATATAAATGTTGAGCTTCTTCAAGCGAGCATATGCCAAAAATATTCTCATTTCTTCTAATCTAGAAACAAGAGAAAAAGTTTCATCAAAATCCAAGCCTTCTATTTGAGCATAGCCTTTGCATGCCAGCCTGGCTTTGTTTCTTACTACTTCTCCTTGATCATTGAACTTATTCTTCAATACCCACTTTGTACCAATGGCATTCTTGTTTGCAAGTCTTGGAACAAGTTCCCAAGTGTTATGAAACCATCTCACAAAAAGATAGAAAAGATAGATCAACATCATAGAAATCAGCCTCTTCTAGGGGACAACCTCATTTACATTACACAAATGAACAATTCTTGGATGATACAAATGATAAGACCTCCTTTCTATATATAGGATTCTAAGGGGTAATAATGTAATTAGAGCCGACATAACAATAACAATGTAAGGGCACAACAATAACAATAATGGGCTTCTATGGGGCACAATAGTAAGAATATGGGGACTACATGGGAACAACAATATAATAAGTGGGTTGCACTAATAACAATAAGGGGTTACACTAGTAGTATAGGGACCTAACATGCCCCTCTCCTTCAAAAAGTGTTGTCCTCAACACTTGAGTAGTTCTGGATGCTTCTATGTAAAATTCTCATCCATGTGGAATCTTTAGCGGGTAAGTTCTTCCACTTGATGAGATACTCTGAAATTGATCGATTTCATAGCTATCAAGTTCTTGTTTCCATGACTTCTTCAAGTTCCAATATGATTTTTCCTTCCTTGTCAAGTTCTGACAATATTGTTTAAATTGGAAGCTTGTCACTTATAAACTTCTTTAAGGATGAAACATGGAAAACTGGGGGCACACGGGAAGATGCAAGAAACTCCAATTTGTATTCCATAGTACCAATCTTTTGCAACGCTTTGTAAGGACCATAGTACTTTGGTGATAACTTATTATCCTTCTTAGCTTTCTTGAGGGACATTTGTTTGTATGGTTGTATTCATAAAAATACCCAGTTGCCTATATCAAAAATTCTTTCGTTGTGATGTTGATATACCTATTGTTTCATTTGATTCTCTACCAAAGTGAGGTTATCCTTTAAGAGTTGGATAACTTATTGTTGCTGAGGGTCTACCTTAAAGCCTTCATGAGATAAAATATGACCCAAGTATTCCACCTCCTGTACTCCAAATAAACATTTGGAGGTCTTTGCATATAATTGTTTCGTGTACAATAGTCTGACCACTCTATCAACATGTTGAACATGATCCTTCCAAGACTTGTTTAGATTAGTATATCATAAAAATTTACTAACACAAATTTTCTAAGGAAGGGTCTGAAAATGGAATTCATCAAACCTTGGAATGTAGAAGGTGCATTGGTAAGGTCAAAAGGCATGTACAAAAATTCATAATCACCCTCATGAGTTCCAAATTTTGTTTTTGGAATTTATTTAGTCTTCATTCTGATTTAATCATATGCTACATGAAGGTCCAACTTGCTGAAGTAAATTTCTCCATGCAAATTATCCAATAATTCATCAATGAGAAGAATGGGAAATTTATCTTTAATAGTGAGCTTGTTGAGCTCTCTATCATCCAGAAACATGCACCATGATCCATCCTTCTTGTGCGCCACTACTACTGGAGTAGAGTAAGAACTTTGACTAGGTTGAATTATACCAGCCTCTAGCATTTCTGCAACCATACATTCAATATCACTCTTTTGTGCAAAGGGATAGCTGTAAGGCTTGATGTTTGGAGGAACACTTCCTGGAAAATGAATAGCATGATCGTGATAAAAAATATCTGGGAGGCATTTGGGAGTCTCAAATACCTTGGAATGATTGTCCAAGACTTTTGGGAGATATGGAGAAATATATTATTTCGATGTGGTAACCTCTCGCGAATATAATTGCGAAATTATGCCATGTTTTTCTTCCTTTAGAAGCTTTGTCATGCCGTTAGAGCTGATTATATTTCCCAATTTCCTTGTGATACCCCTTAATTCAACTTCCTTTCCTTTTGAAAAAAAAAATCAAGAAGAGTTCTTGAAAATTAAAAGTTATCGTACCCAAAGATTGTAGCCATTGGACTCCTAGTACAACATCAGCATCACCCATTAGAATGGAAATCATTGGAATATTAAAAACATATTCTCCCATGGATAGCTTGATATTATGGCACTTTCCAGAGAAATTTATGGTTCTTCCATTTGCAACCGTCACTTGACACTCTGGTGTTGGATATAGGAAGCAATTCAAGTCCTTCGCTATCTTATAATGAATAAAATTATGGGTACTACCTGAATCAATCAAAACTATTACCTTTTTCTTCTTGATATTTTCTTCTATATTGATAGCTTGAGGAGTGGTAACTCCTGCCAATGTATTACAATATATGGTCGAATTCATTTCTTGATGCTCGATGTGATCTTTCACTTCTTGAACCTTTTTCTTCTTGATATGTCCTTCTATCTTAAGAGTTTGAGGAGTGGTAATTCTTGCCAATGATTTACAAGATATGGTTGGATTCATTTATTCTTTCTCTGGGGTTGGTCCCTAGTGTATATCCTCTTCTTTTGATGTTTCTTGATCCTTTTCTTCCTCCTCTTCGCAATCTATGTAAAATAATTTCTTCTCAACACACTTATGACCTTTAGTGTATTTGCTATCACAAATGTAACAAACTCATATTTCATTAAATTTGGAAGTAAATAGTGGATCTATAATTTCAAAATAACCAAAAATATCAATTCTAGTGATGCCCTTGTAATAAAATATTTCCAAATTTAATGAAATATGTTAAAGCCCTTTTTCTCTTTTTTCTTCCAATTGTTGTGGTGTAAACCTTGTACGTTGTGGAAGGCTAGGAGGAAAAACACTTCCATATTATAGTTGTGAGTGGTATGATTCCTTGCTTCCATAGTTCTGCTTTCAATTTTTCTTGCCAAACTGAATGCCTTTTCCCAATGAATTAGGTTCCCAAAGACAAACCCCATGTTGAATGTTAGCCTTTAAAGTCCCTATGAAGACATCAATCTTTTGCTTCTCTGGAATATACTTTACCCTTATATTCAATTTTTGGAAGTCCTCAATTGTGCTCTTCCATTGAACCCTTTTGTTTGAGATTTATCAATTGGCTAAAGAAGGTGTTGCTCTTTGTATCTTCATAATGTGCTATCATTTCCCCCATGAAAATTGATCAAGTGAAAAGTGGTTTAGGAGAACAAATCCCTTTATACCATAAAAATTGATTCGATTCTAAATATAAAGATGCAATACGTAACTTTTGTAACAATTTTACATCATTTAGACCAAAATATTGTTCCATTTGTAGTATCTAATTTACTGGATCCTTGCCATCAAACTTCCTGATATCGCCTTTTCTTGATTTTAGGAGCACGATATTGAAACAACTATAAATCTGTAATTTTAGATCTCCAAGGTCTGAAATTGCGACCCCTAGTATCCCTTTGCATCCTCTTTCCAATGCCACCAGTCTGATCGACATTGGATTTTCCAAGAAAGCATTATGCCCAATATCCCAATATGACCTGCTTATATATGTTTTCAGTAGAGTGAACTTGTACGAAGTTCCACATGTTATTGTTTCAACCTTTGGACCTGAAAACAACATACATAAATGTACCAACCATCCTCTTTCTGTAGCTCCTTATGAAATTTCAATCTGATGATGGGAGAGAAAATTAGGACAATTTTCCCAAGGTCAATTTTTTTGGATGTAATTTGAGATCCTGCGGAAACACTACATGTCTTGGACTATATCTCCAAAAATATAGCGAAAAAAGATCTGAAATTCGGGACAAAGATTCACCACAATTTCAGCTCAAATGGGTTTTAAGTTCAGAGTCTAAACCTTCGTAGTAAACAAATTATAGAGCAAATACCACGATGACATGTTTGAGATGGAATTATGGAGCTTGCAAAAACCCTTACTTCCTTAGATCACATCTCCCAAAATATAGCGATAATAGATCTAAAATTTGTACCCAAGGTTCAAAATGTTTTCAACTCAAATAGTTTTTTTATTTAGCTTCTGAAACATCATAAAAAAAATTAGCGAAAATTACACAATGACCTGTTTGGAGCAGCGAAACTCTAGAATCCAAAGCTCTGATACCAAATGTTATGAAACCAACTCACAAAATGATAGAAAAGATAGATCAACGCCTTAGAAATCAACCTCTTCAAGGGGGCAACCTCCTTTACATTACACAAATGAAAAATTCTTATATGATACAAATGACAAGGCCCTCTTTCTATATATAGGAGTCTAAGGGGTCATAATGTAATCAAAGCTGACATAACAATAATAATGTAAGGGCACAACAATAAAATAGTGGGATTCTATGGGGCACAATAATAACAATATGGGGACTACATGGGCACAACAATATAATAAGGGGGTTTCACTAATAACAATAAGGGGTTACACTAGTAGTATAGGGACCTAACATCAAGTCTAATTTTTCTCTATCTGGTCCAATTCTTCATTCATGGGATTTAGCCAATATTGATCTTAACTGGATTGAAAAACATCCTTTGTTTCCTCCATGGATAATAGGGCAACATGTGCTTGCGTAGGGCCATTGAGTAGTTTCCTTCTTGTCTACACTCCAGAATTCAATTCACCAACTATTTGATTAACTAGGTGGTGTTTTTGTACATACCTTGGTGGATATCTAGCTTGAGGACTAAAGTGTTCTTCCTTGCTTTCCTTTGAATCTGCCTCATCATTCTCATTAACAATACTTATTGGTTCATCAACACTGGCTTTTTCAAGTTGTTACACTTCTTGGTCATCATGCTCATCTACCTTCATATTGATGCAATCAATGATTCTCTTGGTGAATTTATTCTAGTAGCTATAACCATTATTGTTATGTGAATAACCTAGGAAAATGCCTTCATCTGCTCTGGCATCAAATTGCCCAAGTTTCTCATCATTTCTTTTGATGTAGCATCTACTACCAAATTGTTTGAAGTGTTTGAATGTTGTTGGTATGCCGTACCACAACTAATAACAAGTTTTTTCATTGTTGGATTCAAAATGAGCCTTTTTTAGAATAACCACTATTATATGAATTGTGTCTGCCCAAAACCTTTTGAACTTTCTTTTATGTCATCATAACTCTGGCTAATTGTTTCAATTACCTGCTTTCTCTCTCTACAATACCATTTTACTGGGGAGTCTTTGTTATGTTAAATTGCCTCTTAATTCCATATGATTTCCAAAAATCATAAAATTCCCTTGAAGTGAACTCACCTCCATTATCTGACCTTATGCTTTTGATTTTGCAACCAATTTCATTCTCAACCATAGCTTTGAATTTTTTAAACTTATCAAAAACTTCAGATTTCTCTCTAAGGAATGAAACCCATATGATCCTACTAAAATCATCAATGATTAGCATTAAATATAGTTTACATGTGATTTAATGCATTCTATATTGTCCACAAAAATCCACGTGTACCATCTGAGATGGTTTTCTTGAAGTTTTTTCATTTCCTTTGAAAGAAACTCAAGCTTTCTTTCTTAGTTGGAAAGATCTGTAGATAATATTCTCCATCTTTGAAAGCCTCGAAAAATCATTCACTGCATTTTTCTTGCTAATATTGATAACCTGGTCAAAGTTCAAATGTCCAAGCCTTTTGTGATAACCATCTCTAATATGTCTTTGATAAGAAACACTTTTCTATCTTTTCTTTGAGCACATAGACATTATTTCTATTCTTACAACATTACAAACTATTTCTCCTATGCCTGTGGACTTGATTTGACAATTTTTTGCTTTGAAAACCACATCATAGCCTTGATCACACGTCTAAGACACACTCAATAGATCAGTTTTTAGCTAATCAACATACAAAATTTTCTTAGCTTTACCTTTTCCATTTGAGAGACCGACCACTCCTTTTGAAATTATTTTTCCTAGAGCATTGTTACCAATGGTCACATTACCTTTGTCAATAGGTTTCCAAGTGAGAAACTTGCTTTTATCTCTTGCCATGTGCCTGGAACAACCACTAGCACATACCAATGGAACCCACCATTGTGGGCATACAAGGAAATGTTACATTTATCTATTTTATCTTTCTCTTTAAATACTTTGGGCTTTTGTTCATTTTCTCAATCACTCGCTCTGTCTTCTTTTCTTTAAGCCCACAATTAACTGCTATATGCCAAAAATTTTGGCATTTAAAACATTGCACTTGATAATTCAGGGGAGAAAAGGAATTATTATACCTGGGTCTACTTCTCCTTTGCTGATATATTCTCTTGGATATGAGTTGTCTATAAGAGAGGTTAAACTTGCAGTTTGTTGCTTTGTGGCCATAATTGGTGCATGTAAAACAATATCCTAGGAAGACATCATTGTACCTAGATGGTTGCCTTTTGCGTTGAGTAGAATTTTGGGTAGATTGATTTACATGGACAATGCACTCCCTTTTCTATTGTTATTGTCTTTTCTTAGACTTCTTATTGTCTTCTAGCTATTGCATGGATTCCTATTTTGTTGGGGGAATAAAGTTGATTTCCTTTTTACCTTTTAATTCAGCTACTGCGTTGGACTCAACATCAAATACTAGAATAGTTTGATCTTTTGGCCTTCTCTAGCTACTTTCTTGGCAATACGATATCTCCTTTCAGCTTCACACATACTTGAACTTTTTAATTCAATTGTTGATTCAATGTTTCTTGGATTTTCTTTCCTTCTTCTAATTGCACATGTATTGACTCAACAACCCCAACCTTCTCTTTCATCAGAGGTTACTTCTAGATATTGTCTTTATTTCTCAACCTCTCTATTTCCTCAAGAGAATTTACTAGGTCTCCCTCAAGGTCAAGTTCTCCCTCTTCATTATTAGAGTTAATATCTTTGACTTACATATTTCCAATGGACATCAACATAAATTCCATAGGGATATCATCATCTTTATCCTCATCTGAGGATTGGCTGGGCTCACTTTCAGAAGAGATCTCATCTTGAGCTTAGAAACCTCTCTTAGCCCTCTGATATTTCTTAAACTTTTATTTAGGAGCATAATCCTTTTTCTTCTTTTCAAGACACTTTCATGCATAATGACCAACTTTTCCACAATTAAAACATTTAAAGGGAAACTTATGTTTGTACTTTATTGATCTTTGCTTGAGTCTCCCCACAAAGTTAGCGTCTTCTTCATATGATTCACAACATGTGTCAGCATGCTCATCCCTTAAACTATTTTCTGTTTTGAAGGTTGATTCTTTCGCTGCAAACTTTCCTTTAGAACTCTCCATTTCATAGGAAGTGAGTATTCCAAGAAGTTGATCTAGAGTGAGAGTGCTTAGATTTTGCATTTCTTCAATGGTTGATAGCTTGGTATTAAACCTCTCAGGAATAGATCTTAGCACTTTTTGAATTACCACATCTTCATCTAGCTTCTCATCGAGAACTCTTATGGTGTTGACAACTTCATCAACTCTTAAAAAATACTTTGCAATATTTTCATCATCATGCATGTTTAAAGATTCAAATTGCATCCTAAAACCTTGGAGTTTAGATTTCTTTACCTTGTTGTCTCCTTCTTATCCGTTTCTCATCTTCTCCTAGATAGCTTTGGCAAATGTGAGATCCATTACCTTGATAAGATTTTTTTCAAGTAGGGCAACAAATAAGGCATGCATTACTTTAGTATTGCATGTCAACTCCAAATTTAGATCTTTGGTTATCACTGGAGGTCTTCTATATTCTTCTTCCACAACATCCCATACAACAACTCCAAGTGATTGAATATAGGACCTCATCCTCACTTCCCATAGAATATATTTTGTTCCATTGAAGATAGGTACATTATTGGTAAATCCTCCTTTCTAGTTCAGCGTGGTCATTGATCTTTCTTCTATCTATTATACTGATTAGAAGTAACTAACTTTGATACCAATTGTTGGAAACCAGGAGAATATTGAGAGTGGGGATGAATCAGTATTGTATCAATTTTACCAATTTAAAAATTTCTTTTATTTAGTTCACATCATTGAATACTTCAACAATAACTTAAATCAACATAATAGAGATTGACACAAGAACAACTTTCAGAACTGTTCTTTAATTCATTCATAGGGTAAGCTGCAACTTGCAATTGCAAAGAGATGGCTTCAACCAATAGGAAGCTATGACTTTCTAGTTTATCAACTATAACTAAATGGAGCTGCAACCCCACCTATTCTCTAGCATCCATATGAAGGAGCACCAACCCCTAATTAACAAGCTACACATTTCTTTGACATTCACAATTCCATTTTTCATCCATTTTCATATTAGGACCATGAATGACTTCTCTACTTTTCTAACAAAGAATTTATCTTTTTCACCCCTCAAAAATAACCTACAATAATCTATTATGAAAAACACCACCTCACCATACCAACACCTCATTGCTCCAAAAGCTCTGTCTCAAAATCAACTGGTACAATATGCTTGAATAGGCCTTCTTTTATAGATTTTCTTTTCTTATCTTTGGCTTTGAATTTGTGCATGAAGTCTTTATTTTTGCCTTTGTCCTACTACTTTTATCTTCTAGAATGTGTTTGTTATTTTGGGCTCCATCTCTAAGCTAAAATGACATTCTCTGCATTTTCTGCCACTTAAACTAAGTTTTTTACTAATTATGGTAAGTTACAGGTTTTAGCGGTGTTCCTTCTAATTTTAATTGCAGTTCTATTCTGGCTTAGCTGCTAAAACTAGCTCTTAACTGGTAGCTCCTCCTTTCTATCTTTAAGCAGCTTTCCTTTCATCCCTTTACATATTTTTCAACATAGGACCAGTCTTTGTGACCATGCCCTGAGCTATTGGGCACTTAGCTCTTTTGAGCCCTACGCGGGCCCTTTTTTTCCTTTTCTAACGGCTATGAACCATTGATGATACCTCTACATGAGGTAACCAAGGAACATTTCTTAGCTACTTCCAAGAGCCTTTATAACTCTTTTCAACTGTCATGCCCATGGTCACTCCTTGTGGCATATCGCCTGGTGCGGGCGCTTAACCCATAGCTCCTAATCCAAACTCTTCTATTTAATTTAATTCTTTAAATGTTACAAGATGCCCAGATCTAGGGTTGGCCCCAATTTATATTGTCTTTGTTCCCCTAGTCCTCCACTTTTGCATGGAACCAATGTCCAACAGTAGGGTCGTAGCTCCCTTTAACCCTTTGGGGTCTTACCATTAGGTTAACATGTCTATGGGGACTGCTTGATGCTCTCGCTATTGGTTTTTGCTCTGCCTCTATGGCTTGGTCTGTTCTAACAGATGTCATTGCAAAATGCATTCAACAATCTAGCCATGAAAATGCCTATGGAATGATCTATCCTATGGATCTTCCTGGTGCCTTTTTAATTGGTTGTTTCTACTATTAACAGGCCAACATGTTCTGACACTTTCCACCCGACAAAACCTCTTGTGCACCATTTTAAATCTTCCTAGCTTGTTCTGCTAGGATGATATCACCATGAAATCATTATTTCCACATGTCATCCTCTGAGTGGTTGCACATGTTACACAGAAAAGGGCCATTTGGGTGTGAAAAAATGTTGAATCTACCTACCATGTGTCCACCTCTTATTATTTGATGTTTATCTCATCCTTTATTGTTGTTCAAGCCAATCATGTGCCACCATTCGGCTTCTTGGAGGAGAGAAAAAACGTCCTTTGAGGCCTTGTTTTTCAACAATTTCCTTTGTTATTTCATTTTTCTGAAAATTGTTAGGTTCAAGCCTTTTAGTCTCTAGCACTAGTACCGAGGGGATTGTGATTTTGGGAGGGGTGCCCCTCTAGTAGCTCTTCCTCATTGATATGCATGATTGGCTATGAAGGAAAATACTTTTGGGACCATAGATCCCATCTAACGGATTGTCTCTAGTTCCCCCAGAAAGCCACCACATGGCTTGACATTTTCTTCTTCGTCCATCCCTTTGTGCGCAAAATGGTTTTGTGTCAGGGTAATGCCTCCAAGCTAGTCTGTCAGGCAAGCTCCACTTCTAGCCGATACATTTTTTTCACCACTATTGTGGCCTCCACTTAATCCCAGAGCTTCACGTAGAGGTTCTGCCACTAGGTTTGGCACTTGTGCCATCCTTGACTGCACACCAAAGGTTCCTTTAAACAAATTTAACCTTTTTATTTGACTTTGGGGTCATATATTTTTGATTGGCTCTAAATTTTGATCCATGAGGTCTTTTTAGGACTTCCATATACTATTGGAAACCTCTTTTAGAGCTATATCCATATTGATGGCTTACACCCGCATCTCAAATGATCTGATACCCCATAATTGGCTTGAAATGCTCTACTCATTTTTGCTGCCATTTTGTCATGTTACTCCATTATTATACTCCCTAATACCTTCTTTCACACATGTTTTTCCTCTTGTTTGCAATTAAAACGTTTTTTTCATCACCCTGTTACAATCAATGGCAACATATTTCAACATTCCCCTCTTGAAACTTGCACACATGACTACAAGAGAAACATCATTTCTATGCAGGTAAGGTGAACATCAAAACCTTGTCATCATCATGTGGGGGAACATTCTCAACTTCCCCTTTTGTTGAACCTCCCTCATTGCATGTAATAGGCTCCTTGTCAGTGACAAAGTTAGTTGAGGCCCCGCAACAAAAAGCCATTGCTCTTTCCATTACTCATCCAAGTCTTTCACAAATTCTTTCCTACCCAAATGGAATTTAAACATAAGAAACACTTACCTTATAATGAAAGATATGGCAACTGATATTGGGACTTTAACTCTCCACCCAAACTTATATTTCTTGCACTGTGATCTATATTGTAGCCAAGCATCCCCAAAATTGATTTCAAAGCTTGAGCAAGGGTACTCAAAGAAGCGTCTCACCTTCAACACCACTAGGAATCCAAAGATCCTCCCATCTCCACCCACTAACCAAATGATCTGAGTAAAGTCAAGCATAATATATTCAGTGGCTCCACTGTACACTATGAATATAGACTCAATTAATCAATTTTTAATCCTACATTATGCAAGGAAGGTGCTAGGACACTCTTGATCTAGGAATATATAGAAATGAGGTCTCCAACCAACTCATGGAATCTAGTGAACCTTTTCCCTTCAACTAAGAGATGCCCATACTACCTTTTTTTTCTTAAAACCAAATTTCCATCCTCTTTTAATCTAATATGCATATTGGTCACTTATTTTTTTACTACTTAGTCACTCCTTTCAAAAGAAAAACTCCCTTCAACTTAGTGTTGTGCATGCACTATTCCATGGGATTTCTACCTCTTTCACCTAATCTTTCTCGATTTGAATTCCCCTTACTTATATTCTTTGCTTTTGTCTTTCAAATTCTCCACCATTCAATGTAGTCATTGGAGGTCATGGGCATGTTGTCTTGCCAGAGAAACCCACTCCTTCGCATTAATTTTCCTTGTCCTATTTTCTTGATGACATGGTCAATCATATTTTTGTTCTCTTTCTTGTTTTTCCAACTAATTTAATTATACAACCAGCCATTGAAAGCATAGAATTCAACCCATAACTAACATTAATAATCACTTCCTCCAACTCCCAAGAAACCTACTTCCCAATATCTAAAATCCATGTCCCATGTCTCAACCTTTATTATTTATTTTATAGCAATATATAATTGTTTCTTAGAGGGGAATTTTCCAAAAGAGGTTGTCACAGATGTCTCTCCCTTTGGCGAACATTATCCTCGATTTTCCAGTCCTGAACATAATGATGAAACATCCTTAGTCCCAAGCATAAATCACTATGATATTTATAAAGCATCTTATTTACAATTAAATTTTACACATAGTTGCTTGCTCTAACTAAATAGGTACATAAATTTCATTAGATGAACCAATTTTCGTGGCTTTTATTGTAGTATCCTAGTGCTTTTGATACACATAATCTATCTTGAATCCTTGCCTTCTCTTATAGTGATTCTTGCCTCTGATATCCAATGCTATTATCGTTGTGCTCCTTGCTCCTTAAATGAATAGTTCACGATCCATTTATTCTCGTAACACCCTAAATGTGCATCTGATTCCAATCAATCATGTCTATGACCCTTTTTAAAACCAACTTATTTTGCGTCATCACTTTCTATGAATCCCAATCCCTCATGTGATATGGTCCCTCTTCCATGTAGTTACACACCTTCCAAGTTCGAGAATCCTCTTATCTTCTTCCCAATCCCTCATGAGATACATTCCTTTGCAAGGATTCTTGGCATCATAAGAGTGTCATAACCAAGGAAAGTCCATGCCTTAACACCTTTATACTTATTGTGGAATGCTCCATGGAAATGAATGGACACTATTGGGTGCTCTTTCCCCATAATGGAATTATTCCTAAAATATTTAAAGAACATGCCATTGTGCTACTTTAATACCTTTTTAATTGTTGTTATAACCTTGTATCCATTCCTTTCATCCAAACCATGTAGTTTTAATGCTTTCGTATGTCACAATTATTATGGATATGAATGCAAATCCATAAGGAGATATTTCTTGTTACACAAAAATATCATCACCATGACTATTTACAGTCAGTATGGGTCTATCATCACTTATACTGTCCTCCTAAGCAAGTCTCAGACCTTAGCTCTTCATGTCAAGCTTTGCAAATGAGAGAAAGACATTAAAAATCAATAAAGCTCTGGTTCCGCACTTTCTCTCACTTTTTCCTGCGGGCCCGCACCCTTTGTTCATGTTACCTGCGTATCTGCACGCTCTGTCTGTAAAGGGGTGGGTGCGTACCCCTGTAAAATTCAAAAAGGTGCAAGTTCATTCTAAAAACTCACTTTGGGTTAATTCTAGATTATTCTAGAAGGAATTTTGACGTGGATTGTTTGCTCCAAGGTGGTTCATGCATCACAAAAGAGAAGTAGCTAATCCCTTGATAGGAGGAGCTATCCTTTTGAAGGAGGGATTTATCCCTTTGAAGGAGGACCTAGTAACTTCCCTCCATTGCACTATAAATTAGGGCATTGGGTTAGTTGCTGGGGAGGTTAGAAGCTAAACATTTTTGAGGGTAAATGCTAATGGAATTGGGACTTCCTAGTTAAGCTTGAGAGGAGAGATCACATACCTTTTGGCTTCATTGGAAAGTGAGTGAAACTTGTCAAAGTAGAGGAGACTTCTTGTTGGACCCTAGGAGGAGCTTGTACAACATCAAGGCACAGGTTGTAAAGTTCTTCTTTGATTTGAATTAATACAATCAGATTCATTTTTCTCAAAAAATTGTCTTATGTGGTTTGTTTCATAATCTCCTTGATCATTATGATGGATATGATTTATGATATTGGCTTTTCAGGTGCTATTTAATTTGTTTGCTTGTTTGTGTTTGCAGACTTACTTCAAGGAAGCTCATTTGGTGCAAAGGAGCAAGGCTTCCACAAACTTGCATTTGACCCAAGGTAGGCCTAAAACACTTTTTTTCCTTTGTTTTTAATTGCATATTTAGAGAAAGATAGTTTTTGATTGGCTTTCTTATCACTAGATATCTTTAGATACTAGGGACGTCGATCTTGTCCACAACCTCGACTCATTCTGTGTGACAAAATGGCGACTCCACTGGGGACTTGATTGTTTTCCTTGTTTTTACTTTGACCTGAGAAGCTTGTGTTTTTGTTTCTGTTTTTAGCTTGTTGTGTGTGGAATTGGGTGGATTTAGTAGATCTAGTATTATTTTTGGTTTTCATAACTTTAGGAGAAGCCCACATCCTGTGCTTGTAACACAATGCGTACTTGTACGCATGTTTGCTTTGCACACAGAGCGTGCACGCACCTGTGTAAACTGTGGGCCTGCGGACCGTGCTAAAATTTTGAAAACTCAAGATTTGCTCTTTCAGTTAGTTTAGTATTTGTTTAGATGTTGTTATCCTTTTCCCAGACCTACATGTGACTTGTTAAAATCTTTCCTTGGTTTAATTCCATTGGTGTTAGGGTTTTAGGTGAAATTCCTAGAAGTTTTGGTTGCTGGTCTTGATTTTCATTTTGGCTGTGTAGTAGCTCAGAGCTTAGAAGTTGTAGAAGCCTTAGATCACCTTGGTTTTTACTGGCCTTCTTATGAGTCTGACCATTTGCAAAATCTACCTTTGTTGAGGAATCCATCTTGTGTTTTCTCTTTGCGAAACTTCGAAAAAGATTGTGTTCAAAGTTTGGATTTCATTTTTACAAAAGAAAACTAAAAATTGCTTGTTTTTTTGACTAATTTGTGATTCTGGACAAGTTAGTACTTGGTTTGCTTCTCGCCAAGTAAAACATCCTTGAAAAGGAAATCTTGTAAGCTTCTACTTCAAATAGTTTTTTATAGTTTGTAGATCTCAAGATTTGCTTTATTCATAGTTTTGAGTGTTTTATAAAAATACAAAAATCTCTTTTGGAAAAAGTTTGTTTTTGTAGTATTTGAGCATTTGAAAGAAACGGAAAATTTTTGTGAAAATAATTAGCTGTCTCATTTTGAGTGCATTGGAACAAAAACTCTTCTTTTAATTTGTTTGTTAAGAAAGATTTGTGTTTACAAGCATTTTCATTCTCAAACTCTTTCCTAGCTAGAAGTTCATTGAAGGGAAAAGGTTGCTTAATCATCTTAAGTGCATTTTTTAGTGATTTCAAGTTGAGTCTTCACACCACAAGTTTCATCTCCGCACCTCTTGACTTAATAAAAAACCAATAAAAATAACGCTTAAAGTAAAATCAATCAAGTAATCTTTTTATTTCTAGGGCTCTATTACACCAACATAGCTTAGGCTAGTGTCTTGGAGTAGGGAGTAATTAACTCTCCAAGACAGTAAAACAAACAAGTAGTTGTATCTTGCAGTAGGAGAGAAATCCAATTGTTGCATCTATGCTCTGGGAAAGCTACTCTTAAAGGAGATCGTGTCCGAACCAGTGTGGGAATCAATCCTTCCTCATTGGGAACGACGCCAGATATTCACGTATTAAAAATGGTAAACCTCAGATTAACCATTGTCGATGAGCCTGGGGTCACTTGTTGGTAAACCTTGGATTATGTCAAGGAGCCTTCAAGGGGATTGAGCTTACTACTCTACCCTTGCGTGCGTATCGGATTGTAGACTATTCCCCCAGGTATATTTGTTTCTGTTGGTAACCATAGTGACCATATTCTATAGGATTCTTCCTAAGGTGACGGTGGTGGGAAGATCCCATTGTACCTGGAGTAGACGTTGGCTAGACTCACTAGGATTTTCTGGGGGGTTCTCTGCACTCGAGACAGTTTAGTGGAGAAACTTGTGTCAGTCTATTCATTAAGCAGGTTGTCGGGGTAACTGTTCCAACCGCTATTTCTGTATTGAAATCTGCGACGTTGGAGTTCATCACCAACTAGTGTTTTCAGTACGGAAAGTTACTATTTGTGTGTGGTTTGATCTCCTAGATTCTTTAGGCATGTGATTCAATTTGTTTGGTTCTTTAGAGACTTTAGGTGGTTTTCATTCAGATTTTACTTTGTTTCGTGTGAAGTAGATAAAATTTTTAACCGTGGCTGAATTACCGAGGAAGTCCAGTAGACTTCGGGGCCAACCTCCTGAGTTTTCACCAAGCCAGCCTAAAGGGCTACAGGCCCTGGTAACTCCTAGAGACAATAGAGTTGGCTCACCTGAAGAAGGAGAGTCTTCTTTGGTGGTACATCCTGATTTTTCAACTTTAGTAGGAGATTATAGTGCACAGTCTGTGTCTGTTTCTGAAGTTACCGGTAGTGTTTCATCTACTAGTGATATAGGTGAAGAACCTGAAATATCTGAACGTGAATCTGAAATTGTTGCTACTCCAATATCAGGGTTTGCCTCTCCAGCTTCTAATGGTCTTAGTTCACCTAGGGTAGAAAGAATAATTATCCAAAATTTTCCTTCGGGACTAATAGCTATTGAAGAACTTTCTATTCCAGAAAAAGAAGAAGGCATCCCTATCCCTGAAAATCAACCTGTTATAGAGCTTAGGGAGCGTGAATCAATCTTTTACAGTCCACCTAGGAGCAATGCTTGGTATCTTTCATTGACTAATTTTTTGGAAAACCCAGGACTAAGTTTTTCACCACCTCTTATTTCTTATCACCCAACACCTAGAGGTTACTATCCTCCATTAAATATGTCGAGACAGTCATCCATGTTTTCTCAATCTCTAGAATCCTTTTTGTATGGAGGTCCTTCTGTTCCCGCTGGGTATCAGTCAATTTTTGGTACTTTTTCGGGAGCATCTCCTCAACCTATTGAACAAGGGTTATTAACTAGAAATAATGATACTAAACCATTGAGTGTAGAAGATATTCTCATGATGTCGAGTACTATTCCCAATCCTCAACCTCAAGGTGGCTAGTCACCGCCTGGGGGGCAACCTCAAGATACCAAGTTTGCGCCTTGGGGGAAACCTCAAGGACAGTACATACCTATGGGACAGTATGTTCCTCAACACCAACCCCAGACTCAATATGTACCTCAAAGTCAACCCCAGTATCGATATGTACCTCAAGGTCAACCCCAGTATTAATATGTACCTCAAGGTCAACCCCAGTATCAGTATGTGCCTCAAGGTTATCAACCCCAAGGTCAGTACCCAACCCAAGGTTACTAACCACCTTCCGATGAATCATATGTTCAAGGATTTGGAAATATACCATTAAATTATCAACCCTACCCTCAACCTAGTTATGGTCCTCAATATTCTCAACCTGTTATGGGTCCGTACCCTGGAATGAATGTAGTATGGGATCCATCTCAATCCCAACAGGTCTTGCAACCGAATGTATAGTTGTCATCTCAAACTGGACAACCCTTGGTTTCTGGTTCACCCCAGCAACCTGTCTAGTCTACTGTTCAAACTTTTGCACCTTCTGTAGCTTCTCAGTTTAGGCCTAGTACGCCTCGTACTCTGCCTTAATCGACTACTGCAACTACCACAACATCTAGTTCATCTACCCCACCTACTTCCGGAGTATCGATAGCTTTGGTTTCTACTGTCCCTGTATCTACTCCTCAGACATCTTTACCTCAGTCTGGACCCACGGTCCACACTTCGGTTCAGATGCCTGTAGGACAACCAGGTTTAAGTATGGTTGTCACCAGTCAACCTCAATTTATTCAACAACCGTACCAAGGATAGTACCAATTCGGTCCTGTTGTGTAGTAACCAGTCTATCAGTATCAATCGTATCCTGGGTATACATATCAACAACCTAAACAACCCCAGTACGGTCTGGTTAATGTTGGTTTTCTGGGAGGATATAATATCCCAAATGCAATTCCAATTCCCAGTTATCTTGGATATCCTCCTCCTGGGGCTGGTCCGATGAACCAGAGTTTTAGGGACCCTAATAGTCAGTTACCATTTATGACAAATTTGGACTTGCCTGATTTGTCGTGCCTTACAAATGATCCAATTAACTATCTTCCATTTTGGCCGCCAATGCCAAATAAGTTGCTTAGTGATATTCCTAAGTTTGAAGGTAAGCCAGGAGAGGACCCATTGAACCATGTGATGACTTATCACCTCTGGTGTGCGTCTAATTCCATTTCAGATGATCCAATCCATTTAAGACTTTTCCAGCGCACTCTAATTGGTCTTGCAGCCAAGTGGTACATTGAGTTACCACGAGCCACTTTTTATAATTTTAGTGAGTTAGCTACTTTGTTTTTAACTCATTTTCAGTTGCTAGTCAGATATGACAATGGCACGGAATTATTAACTTCGTTAAAGAAGTCAACGTCCACTTACATTTCAGATCACATTCATGAATGGAGATGTCGATGGCATTTAGTGAAAGTTTTTATCCCAGATCAGATCTTAGCTGAATGGTTTGTAAAATCTTTACTGCCCAAGATCACTGAGGATGTAGCTAAGGCCAGAGTCATTACTGAGGAGCAAGTAATTTTTCAAGCACAGTACCTTGACTTAGTTTATACTCAGTTAGGTACGTTACACGAGAAAATCCCCGATCTACCCAAGCAAAATCAAATCGCTACAGCTCCTTCAAGGTCTCATGCCGCTGATGGTATGATTGGTATGGTTAATACCAAAAGTAAGAAGAAATCTTCGAAGAATTCTTCTCCTATCATAACCTTTCCAGATTCCCCAACAGGAGATTCTTCCATAGAACTTTCCGCCAATATTCATGTTGTAGAGTCATCTACAACGAAATCAAAATCCAGTGGTAAGAAGAAAGGGAAGAAGAAGAATAAAATAGATAAGAATTCAAAAGAGAAACCAGAAAAAGTGGAATCAACTGATGAAAAAGACAAACCTCGTTATCCTTGTCTCATTTGTGATGAAGAACATTTTACAAGAGACTACCCTCATCGTGCAAAGGTTGCGAAAATTGTCCAAGGTTCCCAAACTCCTGCTGTTCTGAAGGATCCTTTTCCAAATCAAGACAGTAAGATGATAGGTTCTTCCTCAAATGCCAATGAAGAACCCATATTGATGATGTCCCATGCTAGGATTGCAACTCGATCAGAAGATTATGGAAGTAAAAGTCTTGTTGATGGTAAAGAAGCAGAATCTTCTCATTCTAATCCATCAACCTCAGCTCCTAGTTCCAATCCACTACAGATCGAGAAACCTAATCCAGACTTATTAATAAAACCGCCCGCCAAGGGTATACTTCGAAAGTCAGCTTTCAATCCACATGCGAGAGCAGCTTAGAACTATAACATTGTTGAAGATTTAGCTGTTTCACCTTTAGGAATGTCGGTTTTGGAAGTGCTGCAATCATGTCCAGCACAACGTAAATTACTTTTGTCGGCTATAGGAGCTGTTGATGTTCAGGACTCAAACCTTATAATTTTCGATTTAGAAAATAGCGCACCATGCTTACCTCATCAAATGGCTGTCCAGATTCCAGTGATAGTCAAAAACAGACCTGTTCATAGGACTGTGATTGATGAGGGAGCTTCAACATGTATTATGTCGATACAGTGTTGGAGGTCGCTTGGTTCTTCTTCGCTAAATCAATCCCCGAAGATTCTAAAGGCATTTGATGGCCATGGGTTTCATCCTTTTGGCATTCTACAGGATTTTCCTATAGGGGTTGAAGGTAAAACTGTTAATCTAGATGTGGAGGTGGTTGATGCCCCTCTAGATTACAACCTTCTCTTGGGTTGTAGTTGGTCTTGCGCTATGACAGCTGTAGTTTCATCGGTCTTTCAGCTTATAAAGTTCCCTCATAATGGAAAGATCATAACCTTAGACCAGCTGTCTTACTTTTCATTCGACCTAGCCTCTACTAAAAGCATTCAGCATGTTGGTAAAATGACTATCCCATATAAGGATGTTGGAGTAGGACTAGTTAAAGATGCCGGTTTACTGGGAACTTTTCCTTTTCCTCCTATCAACGCATCGTCTTCTACTGCAACCTTTCATATGATTTCATCAGACACCATTGTTTATGATGATCCTTGGATCATACCTTCTGAATCTGAGATAGACTCGTTTGGTGATCTTATGCCTTTGAGTCCGTATGAACTTGCGAATCAGGCCGTGCAGTCATTCTCCGACACATCATCAACCCAAATTGACTTAATGAATGTGGTCCATGAGGAATCACTTTCGACATCAAACTCGGATTCAATAACATTTTTTGAACTTGTTCAAAATGATGAGAAAATTCGTGAAATCCTATGCGTCGATGAGTTACCATGGGAAGATCTTCATCACAGATCTTTGTTTTTACTTGAGGGAGATCATTTTGAGAATGATTTTTCATCAATTTTTACGGCTGAATATGTCAAGGAAGCTCAGAATCCAATGAAAAATATTGATTCCGAGTTAAACTTGGGAAATATTTCTCGAACTATTCCCCTTGACATTTCGGTTAAGGCTGGAATTGTTGAAAACGTTCATATAGGTGCCTCTTGTATGGAAGATGAAATTCAAACATATAAGGGCCTATTTCAAGAATTTTGCGACGTGTTTGCCTGGTCATATGAGGAAATTCCAGGAATTGACCTCGCAATTGTTATTCATGAAATCAAAACTTACCCGGATGCTAAACCCGTCCGGCAACATTTGCGTTAGATTCACCCAAGTAAAGTTGCGACAATTAAAGCAGAAGTTGAAAAATTACTCAAAGCAGGTTTCATTTATCCGATCCCGTTAATGGATTGGGTATCGAATATTGTTCCTGTTAACAAAAAGCAAGGGACAATAAGAATATTTATCGATTATAGGGACATTAATCGAGCCTGTCCAAAGGAAAATTACCCAACTCCCTATATCGATCAAATCATCGATGATTGTGCCGACAGTGAAATATTTTCCTTCATGGACGGTTTTTTCTGATACAATCAAATCAATATTCTACCTGCTGATCAACCAAAAACAGCTTTCATTTGTCCATGGGGGTCATTTGCTTATTGCAAATTACCTTTTAGGCTTAAGAATGCCAGGGCAACTTTTCAACGTGTCATGTCTTATGCTTTTCATGATATCAAGCACATTGTGCAACCCTATCTCAATGACTTGCCTGCTCGTTCATTACATCGAGCTGATCATCTCATCCATTTAAGAGCAATCTTTATGAGGTGTAGGCATTATCAGATTAGGTTGAATCCCCACAAGTGTGTTTTATGTATTGAAATGGGTCAGTTACTGGGGTTTGTTGCTTCGAAAGCCGGAATTCGCGTCGATCCCTCCAAGGTTAAAGCCATTATCAAATTTCCTCCTCCTTTGAGTCTTCGCCAACTCCAAATTTTGCAAGGGAAAGAAATTTTTTTACAGTGATTCAACCCTAACTACGCCGAGATCACAAAGGGTTTTACCCGGTTGTTGAAACAAAATACTCCATTCTTTTGGGACAAGATAGCTGAGAAATATTTTGATGCACTAAAAAACACACGTTGACCCATGCACCATTGGTGCATCCTCCCAACTACAACCAAGACTACTTCTTGTATCTCGCTGCCTCCCATTCTACCATCGGAATGGTGTTAGTTTAGGAATATGAATTCGGTACTAAACATGTGATATATTACCTTAGTCAAAATTTAAATCCAACTGAGCTAAAATACTCACATGTGGAGAAATCGGCATTGGCAGCCGTTCAAGCTATCCAACATTTTCGTCATTACATTTTACTACGTAAGTCTACAGTCATTTCTGATTGCAACCCTATGATCTATATTTTGACCAAGAAATTATTGGGGGGCAAGTACTCCAATTGGATTGTGATCCTGCAAGAGTTTGACTTGGAATTTGAAAAGTCTAAGTCAAAGAAATCTTTAGTTTTTGCGGAGTTAATGTGTGACTTCCCGCGTGCTGACACGGAAACTATGGCGTAGGAGCCCATTGTGGACGAATCCTTGTTTCTAATCATCACTTTAGATCCGTGGTACGGGGATATCATCGTTTATCTCCAAACCCAATCCTTTCGGCCAGATATTTCACGGTTGGAATGTCGAAAAATACGATTCCAGTCCCAACAATTCAAAATTATTGGAGATACTCTTTATCGTCATGGGGCAGACTCTAATTTTCGACGTTGTTTGCCTCATGAGGAAGTTGAAAGGGTCCTAAATGACTGTCACTTTGGAGCATGTGGTGGTCATATGTCTGGGTATGACACAGCCCAAAAGATATTGCGCGCTGGCTACTTCTGGCTTTCTATGTTTAAAGATTGTATTATCGCGGTCTGAAAATGCCACAACTGCCAAATTGTTGATCGAAAGATGCACGCTCCACCTGCTCCTCTTCACCCTATAATTGTCGTTGGTCCTTTTGCCAAATGGGGTATCGATTTTATTACATTTAACCCTCACTCGGCTAGGGGGCATGCGTATATCATCCTTGCTGTAGATTATTTTACCGAGTGGGTCAAGGCGATGCCTACATTTGAGGCAGATGGAAAAACAACTGCGATTTTCATGTTCAATCATATAATTTCTAGGTTTGGTGTTCCACAAGAGATTATCACTGATCATGGGCGTCATTTTCGAAACGTTATGATGACTGAACTTATAGGCCAGCTTGGCTTGCGTCACGATAGTTCAACTCCTTATTATCCACAAGCTAATGGCCTGGTTGAAGCCATCAACAAAGTTCTAGTCATCATGATCCGACGAATCATTGGGATTCATCAGTCGAATTGGCATAAAATGCTATTTTCAGCAGTTTGGGCATATCGGACCTCAGTAAAAATGTCAACAGTGTTCACTCCTTTCCAACTAGTTTATGGTCTGGAAGCTATTTTACCCATTGAGTACGAAATCCCGTCATTGTGTATGGCCATAGAATTACTTCCAACCACTTCCGAAGAGGAAAGACGTTTGTTATACTTGGCTCAGCTAGATGAGAATCGACGTAATGTTGCATTAGCGATCGAATCTCATGCAAAACGTATTAAAGCTCAGTATGATCGAAACGTGACCCCTCAAAATTTTTTGGAAGGAGATCTAGTCTTATTGTACGATTAGGAAAATGATAAATTAGGCACTGGAAAATTCGTGCCTATGTGGCATGGTCCCTATATTGTCAAGCGAAAGCAGCAAAAGGGGCCTATGAATTGGTAGACTTTGACGAGGCCTCTTTAAGTAAATCTAGAAATGGTCTTTACCTAAAGAGTTATTATGCTTAAAATGAGTGTGGAGATTTTTAGTTAGGTTAGTTTTCTTTCTAGCTGGTGTGTTTTAGATTAAAAAGTGTGCTTAGCTTAGAGAGTGTTTTTTCTTCATTATTCCCGCTTATCTTGGTTTTACTCTTGATATCGCAGATTTCGACGCCTCTCCAAACATACATTGGTTTCGCTGATGGTGCTTGTCATAGTACATGGAATATTTCTTCCGCAACTTGGGTTATTTATTCGCCCTCTGACGAGTTGGTATCTATGCACGGGGTAAGCCTTGGTCAAACAACAAACAACATTGCAGAGTATCGTGCAGTGATTGAGTTATTATCTGAATCTATTTCATTTGGGATTCGGAGTTTGATAGTGAGGTTAGATTCTGAACTCGTTGTATTACAACTTAATAGAGTATATTCCATTAGAAATCTAGTATTATTGAGATTATTTTGGAGAGTGCATCTCTTGGAACGTGAATTTGACTATATTGAATATCAGCATATTCCAAGATCTTTAAATACATTAGCAGATGCAATTGCTTCTCAAATGTTAAATAGAAATGTGCAATAATCATACAAGTAAATTTAAAAACATTCCATAACATGTTTAACAAGATAAGCCGGTAATAGTGATATAGTATAATATAGGAGTGTGTCAAAATATACATCGTCCTCGATCATAGGTTGAAAAAAACCTTATGATCGGCAAAAATGATAAGTACAAAATGCAAAAATGTCATATGTGACTACAATAGGCGATCATCCCATCACTCGTGATGATCTCGATAAGAAACCACTGCACAGGCCACCTTAAAAAAGAACCTCCTGGAAGGTCCTGGGACCCCAATCACATATCACTGAAGACGATGAGGAATGTCATCTATGCTAGTCTCTGGAATGTCCCCTGTCAAGCGCTCTAGATGGCTCTCCAACTCGGCCAAAGTCTCTGCTGATTTGTCATGTGGAGCTGGTGTCGCTACAGCTGGTTGTTTCCTCTCGTAAGGCCAGAGAGTGGCTGGTCGCCGTGGTCCTACATCTACATTTGAAACTTTTACTATCAGTTTTGGGACGAGATAAAAACAAAAAAATTAAATTAGGAAAATGTTGAAAATGATTTTACCTGAGTCACCCCATTGCTCTCCTGGTGCAAGACCCATGTCTGGGTCACCACGAAAATCTACCCCAGCATAAGGAAAGTCCTGGATAGAAAAAACCTGGTTCTCCAACCATTGGAAATACTAAGGTTTGAATCGAACGACCTCTATCCCCTCATCAGGATGACAGGCCATAACTGCAACCCATCGCATCAGTTTGGGCTCTCGAGGAAGCCCAACTCCAATGGTGAGGTGCTGCGGGATAAACATCGGAACCCTCTCTAGACCAAAGCTCACAACTATAGCACCATATCCAAAGGTCTTCAGTTGTCTATTTTTGGCCTTGGTCAGTTGGCCTTTCACATTAGCCAACACAACATCGCACTAGTTGAAAATGGTGCCTCAAAAGCAATCAACTGCCATCCGCATCTAGAATCCAATGGCTATATGTAGTGCTGCACTACTGCAGAGTCTGGTAACTGTAAACGCAATCACCATGAGTTCGGGACGAGATATGGTCTTGATATCTATTCCTTTGTCTCGGTTCTGGACATTGCAGTACTCTAGCCGGAGGCTATCGACAGACTGGCCACCTGCCCTGGCCGCAAATAGAGTCAAATGTTCACCTCTCCTAGGCAAACCGGTCAAAAAGTATATGTCTGCCAGCTCTATTTCGAGCTGATGCCCACCAATGAAGAAGCATTGGTCCTGTATGCTCCATCTATCCACGAGCCATTGCAGAAAGTCCACCTGGGCCCTCATGCCAGGTATGGCCCAGAATTTGTACAAGCCACATGCCTTCAATGCATTAACCAAAGGTTGATGATTCATCACGGCAAGATCTACATCCTCATGCTCCCGTTCTCGCCAATCAAGCATGATGTTTATCCTACATCCAGTAAAAAGGCAAATTAGAATATACAAAATTGAATTTTTTGGGTAATTTCGGAGTTCATTAGGTTTTAAAAAACTTTGCGCGGGGTACGCACCCTCTGGTTAGAGACAGTGCATGAGGCCCGCAACTTGCCTTCACGGCAAGTGCGTACCCCTGACTTTTTTCCCATTGTAAAAAAGTCGGGACACGCGGGTCCCCTGTGGTAAACCCGCGGGCCCCCGCGCGCAGGTTTTAAACCTAAAACTTCCTAAAAAAATAAAATGAAACCCTAAAAAAAAAATTGAATTGGATAGAAATGAAGAGTAGGATGATGTGGATTACCTGGAGGAGACAGCGTTCGATTCTGACAGATGAATTTTCCGAAATCTTCATGGGAAGTTTCTGACCAAAATCCCTTTTTTCTCACCAAAATCTCAAATTGTAAAAATGAATGGTTAAAAGTCCTTTTTATAAGTTTTTTGAATAAATAAATTGTAAATTTGTTTATGTTTCACTTTGAAAAGGTATTTTTTGCAACATTTTTATCCATTTTAAACAGGTATGAGTAATTTTTGAGTTTTTGTTCAGGATAACGGATTTTTCAGGCGAAATCAGTCATTTTCGACGAAAAAACATTAGAGTCACCTTTAAGCTCTTTTCAGACTCCTAAAACATGAAAAGATTGCCGAGTTTTTCTTTTTAAGCTCGTTAAAATAGAACTAGAAAGACGGTCCTCTTACACCCCTTTTCTGACTGTAAAAACACAAAAAGATTGCCAGATTTTTGTCGTTTCAAATTCGATATTGGTCATAAAACAACGTGTCATTGATCGCCTTTTTACTTTTTCGAATCAGAGGCACTAATTACGAAAAGTACTCCTTGGTCATAAATATAAAGCGGTTCTCTCAAGTATTATTTTATACTTTTTCAGGCTTGGGAGACACAAATTTACGAAAAAGGTCAAACTTGGAGTCTTCTTAAGTTTTTTCAGACTCTCTAAAATTGAAAAACGCCGAGTTTCTCCTATACTGGACTCGTTAAATTTCAACAGTAAAGGACCTTTTCAATTAAAAATAGGAATGGACCACTCCTTCTTAGGGTTCAAATTTAAACTAAGTTGGACTCATCCGAAGGATGAGCTTATAATCAAGGATGAGCTACAAATTGCAATTGCAAAGATTTGGCTTTAACCAATAGGAAGCTACGACTTTCTAGTTTATCAACTATAACTAAATGGATCTACAACCCCACCTATTATCTAGCATCCATATGAAGGAGCACCAACCCCTAATCAACAAGCTACAAATTTCTTTGACATTCACTATTCCATTTTTCATCCATTTTCATATTGGGACGATGAATGACTTCTCTACTTTTCTAACAAAGAATTTATCTCTGTCACCCCTAAAAAATAACTTACAATAATCTATTATTTCTATGAAAAATACCACCTCACCATACCAACACCTCATTGCTCCAAAAGCTCTGTCTCAAAATCAATTGGTACAATATGCTTGAATAGGCCTTCTTTTATAGATTTTATTTTGTTATCTTTGGCTTTGAATTTGTGCATGAAGTATTTATTTTTGCCTTTGTCCTACTACTTTTATCTTCTAGAATGTGTTTATTATTTTGGGCTCCATCTCTGAGCTAAAATGACATTCTTTGCATTTTCTACCACTTAAACTACGTTTTTTGCTAATTATGGTAAGTTACAGGTTTTAGCGATGTTCCTTCTAATTTTAATTGCAGTTCTATTCTGGCTTAGTTGCTAAAACTAGCTCTTAACTGGCAATTCCTCATTTCTATCTTTAAGCACCTTTCCTTTCATCCCTTTACGTATTTTTCAACATAGGACTAGTCTTTGTGACCATGCCCTGAGCTATTGGGCACTTAGCTCTTTTGAGCCCTACACGGGCCCTTCTTTTCCTTTTCTAACAGCTATGAACCATTGATGATACCTCTACATGAGGTAACCAAGGTACATTTCTTAGCTACTTCCAAGAGCCTTTATAACTCTTTTCAACTGTCACGCCCATGGTCACTCCTTGTGGAATATGGCCTGGTGCGGGCTCTTAACCCATAGCTCCTAATCCAAACTCTTCTATTTAATTTAATTCTTTAAATGTTACGAGATACCAGGATCCGGGGTTGGCCCCAATTTATATTGTCTTCGTTCCCCTAGTCCTCCACTTTTCCATGGAACCAATTTCCAACTGTAGGGTCGTAGCTCCCTTTAACCCTTTGGGGTCTTACCATTAGGTTAACATGTTTGTGGGGACTGCTTGATGCTCTTGCTATTGGTTTTTGCTCTGCCTCTATGGCTTGGTCCGTTCTGCCTGATGTCATTATAAAATGTATTCAATAATCCAACCATGAAAATGCCTATGAGATGATCTATCCTATGGGTCTTCCTAGTGCCTTTTTAATTGGTTGTTTCTACTATCAACAGGCCAGCATATTCAGACACTTGCCACCCGACAAAACCTCTTGTGCACCATTTTAAATCTTCCTAGCTTGTTCTGCTAGGATGACATCACCATGAAATCGTTGTTTCCACATGTCATCCTTTGAGTGGTTGCACATGTTACACAGAAAAGGGCCATTTGGGTGCGCAAAAATGTTGAATCTACCTACCATTTGTCCACCTCTTATTATTTGATGTTTATGTCATCCTTTATTGTTGTTCAAGCCAATCATGTGCCACCATTCGTCTTCTTGGAGGAGAGAGAAAAGGTCCTTTGAGGCCTTGTTTTTCAACAATTTCATTTTCTGAAAATTGTTAGGTTCAAGCCTTTTAGTCTCTAGCACTAGTACTGAGGGGATTGTGATTTTGGGAGGGGTGCCCCTCTAGTAGCTCTTCCTCATTGATATGCGTGATCGGATATGAATGAAACTACTTTCGGGACCATAGATCCCATCTAACGGATTGTCTCTAGTTCCCCCAGAAAGCCACCACATGGCTTGACATTTTCTTCTCGGTCCATCCCTTTGTGCGCAAAATGGTTTTGTGTCAGGGTAATGCCTCCAAGCTATCCTGTTAGGCGAGCTCCACTTCTAGCCGATACATTTTTTTTTTTTCACCAGTATTGTGGCCTCCACCTAATCCCAAAGCTTCACGTAGAGGTTCTGCCACTAGGTTTGGCACTTGTGCCATCCTTGACTGCACACAAAAGGCTCCTTTAAACAAATTTAACCTTTTTATTTGACTTTGGGGTCATAGAGTTTTGACTGGCTCTAACTTTTGATCCATGAGGTCTTTTTAGGACTTCCATATACTATTGGAAACCTCTTTCAGAGCTCTATTCATATTGATGGCTTACACCTACATCTCAAATGATCTAATACCCCATAATTGGCTTGAAATGCTCTACTCATTTTTTCTGCCATTTCGTCATGTTACTCCATTAGTATACTCCATAAGACCTTCTTTGACACCTGTGTTTCCTCTTGTATGCAATGAAAACTTTTTTTTCATCACCTTGTTACCATCAATGGCAACATATTTCAACATTCCCCTCTTGAAACTTGCACACTTGACTATAGGAGAAACATCATTTCTATGCAAGTAAGGTGAGCATCAAAACCTTGTCATCATCATGTGGGGGAACATTCTCAACTTCCCCTTTTGTTGAACCTCCCTCATTGTGTGTAATAGGCTCCTTGTTAGTGACAAAGTTAGTTGAGGCCGCACAACAAAAAGCCATTGCTCTTTCCATTACTCATCCAAGTCTTTCACAACTTCTTTCCTACCCAAATGGAATTTAAACATAAGAAACACTTATCTTATAATGAAAGAGATGGCAACTGATATTGGGACTTTAACTCTCCACCCAAACTTATATTTCTTGCACTATGATCTATATTGTAGCTAATCATCCCCAAAATTGATTTCAAATCTTGAGCAAGGGTACTCAAAGAAGCTTCTCACCTTCAACACCACTAGGAATCCAAATATCCTCCCATCTCCACCCAATAACCAAATGATCTAAGTAAATTCAGGCATAATATATTCAGTGGCTCCACTTTACACTATGAATATAGACTCAATTAATCAATTGTTAAGCCTACATTATGCAAGGAAGGTGCTAGGAAACTCTTGATCAAGGAATATATAGAAATGAGGTCTCCAACCAACTCATGGAATCCAGTGAACCTTTTTCCTTCACCTAAGAGATGCCCATACTATCTTTTTTTTCTTAAAACCAAATTTCCATCCTCTTTTAATCTAATATGCATATTGGTCACTTATTTTTTTACTACTTAGTCACTCCTTTCAAAAGAAAAACTCCCTTCAACTCAGTGTTGTGCATGCACTATTCCATGGGATTTCTACCTCTTTCACCTAATCTTTCTCTATTTGAATTCCCCTTACTTATATTCTTTGTTTTTGTCTTTCAAATTCTCCACCATTCAGTGTAGTCATTAGAGGTCATGGGCATGTTGTCTTGCCAGAGAAAGCCACTCCTTCGCATTAATTTTCCTTGTCATTTTTTCTTGATGACATGGTCAATCATATTTTTGTTCTCTTTCTTGTTTTTCCAACTAATTTAATTATACAACCAACCATTAAAAGCATAAAATTCAACCCATAACTAACATTAACAATCACTTCCTCCAACTCCCAAGAAACCTACTTCCCAATATTTAAAATCCATGTCTAATCCAGATTTAAACAGGAACGCTATAAAATACAGAGGTAACCATATACGCAAATATGCAGTGGAAATAATACTTCATTTCATTAATGGAAAATACCAAAATATGCTTACAACCAGAAATAGAAATAAACCAGCTAGGGCGATGGTAGCTTATCTCTGAGAAGAGATGTGGTGGCTACATGCCTTTGAACTGTTCCCAACTGTGTTACAATGAGGTTCGAAGGCCTATTTATTGTTTAGAAACAATGGAAAACCCTTCACATACCAAAACCTACCCCTAGAAGATGAAACGCCAAATTGTGGGCCCCGTTTGGGTAAATTGGTACATCAATTTCCCGGGGTCGTAACTTTGGCATATGATCTCCGTTTGATGCGTACGATAGCTCGTTAGAAAGATCTATCTGAGAACTACCACTTTGGGAAGGCAAGATCAGTCCATAGACCCATGTTTCCCCCAGATTTCCCAAAAAAACGTCGTTTAGGGCCTCAAAACGGCTCCGAAAGTTCAGGACCCAAAAAACTGCTAAAAATAGTAAATTGTGCTACAATTAAGGAAACTGAAAATGTTAAGAGAAACAATTGTGGGGGTCCAAATGGGATAGGTGGGTGGCCACCAACATCCACCTGGATCATTCCTCCCCCCTTAGGAAGCAATGGTCCCCATTGTGTTGAGTTCCTCCCTCAGATGAGGAAGCTTTTGTTGAGCTGGGTCTCTGGTGAGCTGTTCTGCAACCTCTGATGTGTCCAGAAATGGTGGGAAGCATGGTCGACGATGGTCCATATTGAACACTCGGTGAAATTGAAGGAATGGAGGAACGTTGTGCTTCAAAGCATTGTTGGCCGTAGCCTTGGTACTGGTGTAAGGACCATGTTGGAGTGGTCTGAGTTTCTAATGGGTTCTGGTAAGGTGTTCTCTCTGCAGATGCAACCAAACTTTGTCGCCCACCTGAAACTTATGTGGTACCCCTGTGGGTGAGGAGAAGTTGTTCCTGTGTTCTGTCATGATCGTATTCCTTTGTTTTTGTTGGTGTTGCATGGAGGAACCCTTTGCGGGGGTCATGGATGTAGCAACGATCTTCCCCTTACTTTGGAAGCGCACCATACAAATGAATTTCCTGGTCTGGGAGATGAGCTTGCTGCCTTTCTTAGCAGTGATCAAAGACGTGGCGGTAGGTGGGGCTACCTCTGGTATCTTGTATAATGAATCACCCAAAGAAATAATGACAGTGCAGGGCCTTGACTCATACACAGCATGTCGCCTCCACAAGTATGGTTGGTCTAATAATACATCACAAACATCCAGATGTGTAACATCACACAATACCTCGTTTGTGAATGGTTTGATGCTGTAGGGGAGGCGGCACTGCTGGTGAACCTTGAGATCTCTTCCTTCATGAAGCCACCCGATACTGTACGGCTGTGGGTGTGGTGTAGTCGGTAGGCCCAACTGCTTCATGACCTCTGCTGAAACAAGGTTCTTTTGGCTGCCACTGTCGACAATGAATTGCAGCGGCGAACCCTTCAACCACATCTGTGAGTGGAAAAGATGTTCCCCCTCCTCTGGCTCTTCTGGCTCATTCTTCTAGATCTTGGCAGTGGTAACAGTGGCGCTGGGATCCGCATCAATGATCTGCTTCCCTTTGCCATTCCCCTTGTCGGGTTCTGGCTCAGGGACGGAACATGTATCTGATTCGGAAGCCTTCAACTCGGCCACCAATGACTGCTTGGTCTGACACTCACTTGTGTTATGAGTAGGACTCTTGTGGAATTCACACCACTTTCCTGTGTCCTTCTTCGGTTTCGTGGTGTTGTTCTTTTCTTGCAACTTCAACGGGTTGTCTTGGGTCACCCTGCCTTGGCTTTGTCCTTTGGGCTTCAGATTTGTAGATCCAAAATCTCACTTCTTCTGTTTGAACTTTTGCTCGATTTTGACAGCGTATCGGTATGTTGTGCTGAGTGAGGAGATGTTCAAGAAATCCATATCTTCATGGATGTATCTATGTAGGCAGCCGCAGTATTTGAGTACCAGATGTAGCTCAGAATCTTTGATACCCAACTGTGTGCGAAGGGTATGAAAAATGTTTGTGAACTCTGGCACATCTTGGTCTCGTCCCTGCCGCAGTGTGGTCCATCTGATGTATTTGTCCTCATAGCTTTTGAGAGGGTAGTACTGCTCCTTGATGGCATTCTGGAAGTCATTCCAAGTGGGTGCGGCTAAAAATAGTGAGCCTTTGCTTTCATCCTTCTGCTCGCAGTAGGTTCCCACCAGTCCTTGATGTGGGGGGCTGCTTTGAGAAGAGCAAAAACAATCTTTTCCCGACTTGAAAATTCATGAACAGAAAAATAACCCTCTAGCATATTTAACCATTTATCTACGGCATCTGTGTCTATTTTACCCTCAAAGATGGGGATTTCAAAATTCACTTGTACCTTAAAGGGCGTGGCGTTTCCAGAGTAGCTGCTGGAAACCGATGCGTCGCTTCTGGGTAGCCGCTGAAGGATCTGCGCAAAACTGTCCATCATCGCGTTCCGTTGTCGCTCGAGGGCTTCTTCGAGCAAGATTTTGATAGGATCTCCTGCC